>DWON01004442.1:0-16241 GCA_018251015.1 Phocides pigmalion okeechobee | reverse complement strand
GCTTTCTTCAGCCAGCGAGCTTCATTCGCCGGCCAAAGAACAGGAAGTAAGGACAACGTGCGATAGAACCAATTACCCGCCCACGATACATGAAACCCGCAATTAGTGTAAAATATCTGAACGAAACGGAAATCGCCTGGCTTTGGCTGATTGTGCGCGAAATTATATCGAGCATAAGTATGAGGGCCAATTAAAGACTGATTCAATGATAAAATTTAATATTTTGGTCTCTTTGTATATAATTTTAGTCACTGATATAGTAGATTCACCTAGTCATCATCAATACGATGATGACAGCTATTATGAATGAATTGAGTAAGTTAATTTTAACAATCGACGACATGTGATGAAATAAAATTAAATATTTGTAAGTTACCCTAACCTACCATTACCTGATATTTAATATAAAATTTTATTACTATCTAGATATATAAGTAAGTACCTACCTATAGGGACAGTTCCTTTTCACACATATATTTTTTATGATTAATGGTAATCTGGTAACCTACCCCTGGATAGATAAATATTTATTAAACTCATAAGGGTCTTAATCAAAAGTTGAAAATTCGTATTCGCGTTAAAACTGAATAACCTATTTTATTATTTTAAGAAAAATCTGTAGGTACGTAAAAATAAAGAAGTTCGTTAATCTTTTCGTTTTTAAATAGGTGTTATTGTTACTAATAAACAATGTAATAGAACATAGAAGATATTCATCCGTCAAGCAGCGTCGGGGTTGATTTTTTGAGTTTCTACGGCATTCACAAAAACAGTAGCGAAGATTTATGGCGTTGAGAGCGATCATAGCGCATTAGTACCTCGTATTGTGCTCTGCATGAAGCCTTTGTCATAGCGACCGAAAAGCAGTAGCCCGGACCTTCTATCGACCCGATTGTTCTTTACAGTCGTAAACATGTCGACAGGTTAGTGGAATTGCAAGTGAATTACAAAAAGTGTATTCTGAATGTACAGTAGTCACTTGTAATGAACGTAGAGCAAAATGGGTTTTGTGTATAGTAATAATACTTAAGTTATGTTAGTCAGGTCTATTGAAGTACTGTTAGTAACGTAATAATAGGTAATTTCTGCAAGTTTTAAAATGTTCCTACTTCATTCATAAGTTATAAGAGCCAAATAGTCATCCTGAGTGTACCCAAAAATGGCAAAAAGCATTTCATTAAATTCAGTAAGTGTATTTTTTAAACAATTATGCAATAGGCTTTTCACTTTTTATGTGTTGTCTGGTCTAGTATAGCAAACAACCTCAATCAGAACTGCATCATCTACAATCATTCTTATTTTCCAATGCTGTAACTAACAAAGTCTGGAGCATATCTACTCGACCACGGTGTCCCAATTCGTAATGGTGGAAATCCGGGGAATATATTGTCCTAAATTTGCAGACATTAAAAATAAAATACAATCATGGTTTAAACGTTAATTCACTATATAGGTATCCACAACGCCTCTACTTAAGATGTGTGTCAGGATCATATGCTAAAGCGGTTAAAGGAACAAAAAGTTAAGATCATCGTCGGGTCGGAAGAAAAGAAAATGTAGTTCCCTTAGAGAGCGCGGTTAAAACAAAAGCAAGGCGAACGATTTAACAAACTGCCATATTTTAACAACGTGTAATTAAAGGTTTGGCCCCGGTCGAATATGCATAAATCATGCGTCTGCAGCGAACTGCCGACCGAAATAGAGAAAAAATTAAAAACATTAAGCGCCTGGGAGTTCGAAACGGAAAAATAATAACTATTTCGTATACTTATAGAGACGCCGCTAGATGCTATCTCTGTATCTGTAATTAGATGAGTGAGAAATATAGCATTAGCATACACACATGTCTGATATGATTCGATTTCAAATAATTTTGAAAATGTTGAGATAATACAGATACTTAATTAATATGTGTATATTCAAATATATGGGTGCACGTTATATTGTACGTAATATGATATATCAGTAAATATAAAGTAAAAAAGTGTAGTACATTAAATCCTTAAAAAAACATAAATTATAGTTTCATTTAAGCTTTTCTAAGGATTAGTTAAATTAGTAGTAGTAGTTAGATTAGTAAATTAAATTATATAAATATATTTCTATTATATTTTTATAATTACTTCAGTTTTCATAGTTATATGCATATTGATCAATTAATGAGATACATAAGTATAAAATCCTTGTTTTGGCATTAAGGTATCGCTATGCGATATAATAAATATGGATGTCTATTTATTAAGATGTTATTACCAATAGAATGGTATTCTATTAGTAAAGATTAGTATTAGTATTGGTTTGTACTAATATAACTGATAAATATCCAAAAAGTATTAATAAGCATATACGTTATAGAGTTTATTGTATTAGACACATTGGCAATATAACCGAAACTACGTATTGTTGAAACGGTGCTACCCCCTCTCTAAGTCGCAGGCGGCCAATGTAAACATGACCTTTGTGCTGAGCGGTGCGTTCTCGATTTTCCCATCTCATGTAAGCAAGCTCATAACTCACGGGCGGGGTGGGGAGTGGCGGAGGCTGCGCCGGCGCGGGGCCGGGGTGCGCGCGCGCAGCCCGGGGGGACCGGGGAGAGGTGACAACCGCTCGTTACGTCTATCCCAAGCCAGTTATTAAAAACGTCTCGGCGCGAGCGGTGTTCCGCCCTGTAATTATCCAGTTGAAGGCTCTCGTCGCGCTCTCGTGTCACCACCGTCGCCGGAAATGCAATACATGGATCCGCCCGCGCAACAGGTCCGTACGCCCGCCCACGCCCTGTGCTACCTAATTGCAGCTTTCATAGTTCATTTAAAGTAAAATAATTATTTCATACTGTGTCTTGAATTTCATTGTGCGGCAGTTTTAATCTGTAATTTTGAATCAATTAAGATGTAAAGCATTTCATATCCATTCAGTTTTTACATTTTATATAAGACGAATTTATCAATTACACAGTAGATATCTATAACTGTTAAAATATGTTGGATGTTTATAACTGATTAATTAATATTGTTACAGGTGATGAATATGATGGGTGGCTACGGGTGCGGGTATGGACGTGGAGATGCCCTATCTCCTGCCTCAGACCTCTCATCGTGTAGCAGCGCCTCGTCAGGTGTATGGTGTGGTGCCACATGGCGTGAGTTGCCGTCGTACCCGCAGTACCCGGCCTACTGGCCTCCGACCACTGCGACTACCGAAGATGCCCGTGAATTGCAACGTCGTTGTGCCAAGTGTCGTTGTCCGAATTGCCTCACTGAAGCTGCTGGTTTCGGGCCAAATTACGGGAAGGACGGTGCTAAACGAGAACACATTTGCCACGTCCCGGGTTGCGGAAAGGTGTATGGCAAAACTTCACATTTAAAAGCGCACCTACGCTGGCATACTGGAGAACGGCCGTTCGTATGCAACTGGTTGTTTTGCGGCAAACGGTTCACCCGTTCGGACGAGCTGCAAAGACATCTAAGAACTCATACGGGCGAGAAGAGATTTTCGTGTCAACTTTGCACCAAGCGCTTTATGCGTTCCGATCATTTGGCTAAACATGTGAAAACCCACGCTAATATTTCAAGAAAAAACAAGAAGGCAAAAGACGAAGATAAAAGTGAAGCAACGAAACCTGTTGAGGAGAATGTGAAGAATCTATCCACTTCAGTTCCGAATAACGTCACAGGGCCTTCTGCATCAATTGGGAGCCCTAATATCGGGACAGTAATGGCACCGAGTGTCGCGTCTAAACATATCCCAGTTAACTATGGTTCAGTTGCTCCTCAAGTGGTATCAAACACACCTAATGCTTACAACAGTGGTGCAGTGTTCGGCAATGGAATGATGTATGGGAGCTGGGGGTCTGACGTGCGCCAGGACGCTTTGTACGCCCGAACACAAGTAAGAGATCATCGATTCTACCAACAATATACCGCACCTATTAGTACGTATCAGTGTGCTTCGAAGGATAACTATGCGGTATTCCAAGGACACTATAATTTCCAACCACCGGTCGCTATCGGCCAGTAAACTTTCTAAATTGGTTTTTGCATATTTATGTCAATGCAGTATCGAGATCTAAAAGTGATTTTTTTGAACATTCGTAATTGTTGACTGTTTTCTTTGTTACTTAGGCTGTACTTGAACACTATCCTATGTTACCATATTTAGTTTATAAGATAAACATGTGTTGCCAGTCAGACGTACCCTGATTAAAATGTACATTTATTTTAATAAAAACTATTAAATTAAAAATTGTTTTATTAGTCCAAAACTAGAGTATTACAATGAATCATAAAATTTATAAAATTAAACATAAAATTAAATTAACAGATTCTTAAGTCTATGTAAATTAATACATATCAACACAAACCATTCTTATTAAACTCATACAAAAAATATATAATAGTTTAACACGATCTCATTCATTGTGAAACAAAACCTATTACAATGTTCATTTTTAATTTTTTAAACACACTGTATTCTACATTTCAACAGATAACATCATCGTTAAACGATATTTGACAATATAAGGTGTATCACCAAGTGGCTAACGGCATGATCTTTTGACGATTCTATTGAAGGCGATTACTAGAGATATGGAAAAATGGCTTACATCGCTATACGTGGCTATACGTCGCACAAAGTGTGAATAACTTGATGTTTAAGGCTCTTTACTTGCTTGCAATTGTAAATTGACTGATTTAACAAGAAAAATATCATTGATATTGTCCACTTTAAATTAAATCTGAAGAGGCATAGAATTTTGTCTGAGTCGAGTGTTCCGCCACCATCGTCTTACTTTTGGTACCTTTCAGCAATGTATAATTTTTGTGTTCTGATTTGTAAGTGGTGGTACATAATACTATTATGCTTTTTCTTTGATTAAAGACCATAGGAGCGTACATGCTATCCGGTTTTACGTGGTCGCTGTGGCTAATGAAGCGAGTAAAGCCTTATCTGATACAGTACGTAGTTGCGTTGCTACTCCTGAAGACTATGTGACTATCGCTTTATCTTTAGGTATATCGGTAATCAAACCTCGGCAAACAAAACCAAACCTTTTCACTTTCCACTTCCTAGTTCTACTATATATAAATGTGATTTCGTGATTAGATATCGTTCTAACTAAGGAGTGACGCATCTTCAGATAGGACTCCTAACCTATACCGATATAGGATGATTTCTAATGGTAAAGTCTCGTAAACATATGAAAATGATCAATTCATAAAAATTACAACAAGTTGACTAAAACGTAAAATTACGTACAGTACGAGTTTCAGTCTACGCACTTGCTACACCGTGCTACGCGTTTCGTAGCTCGCTCATTAACTATAATGTAGAGATGGCGTAATTAGTTTAGAATTTAGTTAGTTTAAGTTGTTGTAGAAACTTTTATCTGATGGAAATGTAACATTCATTAAAATAAAGTGTTGTAGGTATAAAATATAATGACAATTGTGAACAATATTTATTAGGTACTACATGAAATTGTTTCTTTAGTATATTTGTACAAATATTTAATATGAACAGGGATATTTGAATTTTAGTGTTTACTTTTTATCACTGAATAATTTGTTAATTTGTGTGATTTAGTAATGATTTTGTGTTATTTCTAACTTACTGATGGGTTAACGGATTTCTTTCGTTTTAGTTGTCATTTATTTCAAAACAGTAGTTTAATATACATTTTATGGTAATATACTTATAAGCTGCTTATACATTTATAAGCTTTTAGTATCATCGTGTTAGTTTGTAAAATAGTGTAGCTTCTCGCCAAGAGATGGCGCTAGGTACCTGTTCAGGAAAGCTAGGAGCGAAGTACACGGTGGCGTGGTCGCGGCGGTGCGCGGCCGAGACGTAATTGCACGCGGCTATTATCTGGGCGGCGCTCGCCGCGCATGGCGGCCGGTGCGAGCGGGATGCACTCGATAATACGTAAAACAAAACGAGGGAGTAATAATGGTAAAAAACGAGCAACACGCAAATTATAGTGAGAAATGAGGCAGCCGGTAGCGGTGGGGGCTCCGTCGTGCGGTGGGGGCCGGCGCGCGGCAGTCGCGGTCGCTCGGCGCACGCAGACCGCCCGCGCCGCCTGCGCCGCGCCTCGCGAGTGCTGTGAGTGAGTGACATGCGCCTCCACCGCCGAAGCCATGAGCGGCAAGGGCTCCTCCTCTCCGGACCTGCTCATGAATGTGAGTTCAGCCGCAAGACCCCAAACCGCTCCTATATTATATAAATTCAAAACATGACAACCTCTTCCTTTTCAAGATAAACAATCTATCTTAAGTATCTAAGTAGCGACAGAACTAAACTTTATAATCATATAACTCTATACTCAACCACATGAATACAAACACACGAGAACATTTGTCTAGTCTGTAACTACTGCCACTAAATACACCTATGTTACTTCAAACGATACTCACACAACGTACTGAAAGCATCTATCTTACTCCATTAATAAAAACTTTGCATTAAAACCTTGATAACATTTTAAAGTAATATTAACGATATAAAAAAATATCAGCTGTTTTAATTCTTAACCTACTTCAAGTTTCTTTTATACTTGCATAATTTTATTATTAACTAACTATTCTAAGTAAGTAAAAATCATCTTTAAAATATGCTTACTTATAAGCATAGTAACGACACGACTAACCTTATTTAGTAACACAAATAAACCGTTATTCGCTGAGTGGGGTTTGCTACGGTTCATTTAGTTAAATCGTAGAACAAATCACGGTTGAAATAGGTGAGTTTATAAAACGGTCTATTAGGGAGTACCCGGGGGTATTGTCGATTTAGCACGCACCATAAGCGCTATTTCGATGGAGGCTGCGTCCCTGGAGCCTTAGACTCCATTACTATTCATAGCGCCCGCCCGCGAGGGTCGAGTGGACCCTTCCCAAACGTGTGGGGTCACGTTATGAAAACTATTTTCTGAAATTCCTTTTCGTTTCCTATTGCCTTCGAATGATAATTTCATGGCCTAATCCCCTCTGAATATTTGAAACTATTGTTTACTCATTTAAAAATAAATCTCTAATTGTGTGATTTTTTTTTATTGTGAAAGAGTAAGAAACGGGCATGCAGGCCACCTGATGGTAAGTGCTCACTGCAGCCCATGGACAACCACGTCCAATCTCAAATAGAACAGAAGTTCTATTTAAGGATGGACGCGGATGCGTTCCTACTCTTGAGGACTAAGGTGGTCGCCTCCAATAATGTGTATCCGGCAACCACACAATTTCAAGATTTCAAGCTATTGTACTGACTTTTCTTACTAGTTGGTACATAATAGTACTATGTATGTAATAGTTATGTAACCTACCTATAGTTATCAAATTAAAATATATATGTAACCAAAATATAACACGTAAGACCTTAAAAAGTTAGTCCCACATTTCCCGCAAAGAATTACGATCGTTATTCAACGCGGAAACGCGGCCAGCGTTCTTAGCACCATACCGCAAGGCACGGAATCTCTTTAGATTGTTGAGGTTAAATATATAGTTATTATAGTTACATGTATAATATATACATTTCATATAAGTAGCTAATTATATTACAACGTATTAAAAATCTAAGTATTTTATTTGACAAAACAAGAAGATAAAATAATGTACTCTTACAAGTGTCTATTTTATTAAGAGTTAAGATAATTGAGTCTCTACGGTGACGCCTATAAAATGTAAACTATCAATAAATTTGGTAGAAACGATGCTAGCGGTCTATTTATAAAGGTATACATTGGTGAATGTTATTGTTATTATCTATAAGTGCCCATTAAACTTTGTTCCGAACATTACTAACAGATCGTAAAAACTACCGAAATGCTAATTCAATTAACTGTAGTCAAATAAATACGGCAAGCCGGCGCTTTCGAGCAGCGTAACCAATCCTTAATGACACATAGAACCTTCATCCATTTTCTACTCAATTTCCTTTTCATATTAGTTTAATCTAGAGGCAGGACTACTGGCGCCAAAAATTATGCCACGACGAGCGTGTCCGGCGCGGTTAATCTGTTTAGTGTTATATTCCTATATTGTAGGGCGCCCGAGTCCTTTGTGCGGTGAAAAAGGAAGAAATTTATGCGTTTCGGCGGCGTGTGTGAGTTTTTTGTGGGAATGTAATTAATAATTCGGCGGCAAAACTAACAGTGTTTTCGTTGTTGCGTCGAGCGTGATTGATGTACCTACGTCGGACACACAATTAGTTCGCCTTAGAACAAAACCTAGCCTTAGACAATATTATTTAGTTTTTGTTCACCCGTAATTACTTAGAAAGTAGGATTCGGCGAGATGAAATAACATCGAAGATGTTTAATGTTAAGGGCCTTAAAACGATATTATATTTAGAGTTTTTGGTTTGTATAAACCTTTTTTTTTATTACCTAAGTATTTTCTTTATGGAGGTACGTCATGTATTATTTCATATATTTACTTGTTGTATTAAATTTCTGGAAATATTTCTAAATAACACCAATAAACCTGTGATGTAATAAGCTTAATCAACCAGATACTTCACCTTCATATACTTTACTTTACCTTACCTTAGCTTTGGATAGATTTTACTCAGAAAAAAGACTTAGGCCGTACTCCACCACCCTGCTTAAACACGCATTAGAAGACTATACATTCTTTTATATATTATCGACAACTCTCAGCATTTAGGTTTTCTGGTAAAGCAAGCGACCACTTGTAATGTAAGGCTATTGCATAATAAAAAAGTTATTGTCACAGCTCTTGTCCCTATCTAAGTATGACTAAACTTGTTTCACCGGAACCGGCGCGTAGGCATACAGGCTGCAGTGCGCCCGCGCAACTTACAAGTCATGCAACTACCCGGCTCTCAGGTGTAATGGAACGCGCACGAATATATTTGTTTAGTAATGACCGGCTACCACCGTGACTTGTGTTAAACAAAGGAGCCTGACGGTTACCTGACCACTTTCGTATTTTCAATGTGGTTTAATGTTATTTTTATTTGACTCGTATCAATTTGTATCAAATTCACCGGATGTTGGGAGGTTATCGCCGTTCGTAGACATCTGTTTGTAGCAACTTAAAGGACAAAATTCCTTCCTGAAACTGAATCTATCTAGTACTGGTATGTTAGTATTTAGTTTTTATAATGCCTGCATATAACTTCTATTTAACAGTTTTTTATATTGAATAAAAGTAGCAAACGAGAATAAAGTCCATCAGATACTAAATGGATACTAATTCTCATGAACATCTGTAGAGACAGAGATATACAATGTAGAACCGTATAGGACCTGCAGTCGATCCTTAATATGTGGCTCTTGACAATTAACTCGCCTCACATAAGTGAGTCAGCAACTATGTGTGTCTACTGAAAAGCGAGAAATGGATGTGGCGGTGGCACCTCCGCAGTGGAACCAAATAAATTCTATCAACTTACAAATATAATACATGAAGACGATGTGCGGTCTCTTTGATATTTAGTAAATAATGGCTGTCCATACACTTCTATACAATCCTACCAAATTCTACCAACTCTATTTATAACAGGAGTCAGACAATTATTGGATATAAAATTAGAATGCCTCATAGAAACATGCGTGCTGTCACTGAACGTGCAAACTAGAATACGGAAGTTCGAAAGATTACATAGAAATAGTGGATATCATTAAGAATTTAATGCAGCTTTGGTAATAGCAAAATATAATAATAAGAGTGGCAAAAATCACTCAATCCAACCGCATAAAGGACTCGTTTGAGGCCGTACGTTATGCATTGCTGCTCCTAAAGACATTTTGGATTTTCATTTGCAGGATTAACAGTGATATGAAGGTAAACTGTAACAGTCTTGTTGTATAATATTTGATCTTTTGGAAGTCCGTACATGAATCCATGTGATGTAACAATAAAATTGTCACGTATGTGTGAAGTCTACCAACGCGCACTGAGTTTACAGGAACTAACTGAACTACAACTTTAACCCATCACATTCGAAGAGGAATATTTGTCCCCTATAATAGACTGTGAATATCTAAAGGTACTTGATAATGACAACGACGATGGACGAATTTGCATGAGAAGGATCGACGGAGATTGATCCCTTTGTATCCGGTCGCGTTTGCGTGTCAAATAACTCTATAACAAGCCGGAGTAGTTATTTGTTATTAACGGTGGCGATAGGTGTCCTGTTTGCAACGTCGTTTAGATAGCAGGATACGGGTAATTCCGAGCGAGTCCACTCACTTCGATGGACGGAATACCGTTGTTTGTACCGAGTGCCACTCGGTCGGCAGCGCGGCTACATTTTAATTGACCACGCGATGTAGTGGCACGTCTCGTCCGACTTTTTCTGCTCTTCAAATTGCTCTAAAGTGCTTAATGAGCGATGCGTGCGATCGCCGTTTCCCCGTACGTGGTGCTGCTCTTATTTTACATAAATAGTTCAGCCCGACGAACTAATGCCGATTCTCGGTACTGTAATTGCGCCTGTGACAGGCTTCCGTCGCCTTCCAGCGGCCGGCGGTTGAGCACGCCAAACGTCTGCGTTATCCCAATTGTAGTTATTTCGCATTAATAGCATATACATCGAGTAGTGCGTGCGCTTGCCGCTCCGGGCTCCATTGACATTTACTAAATAATATTCTGTTTGAACCCGTCATTTTATTCATGAACTTCATAACAAAAAGCCAGCTGCCTGTCTAAAGATATTGACATGATTGACATACTTGTCAATTTACAATATCTGTAAATGCTATAGATTGACAAGTACCGTCGCCAATTCATAGCTTGCCTGTAAAGAAATAAAGTTAACTCGCATCGTATACTTGTATTACTAATTAACTTACATAGAAACATGTTTTAATAATACTTGAATTTTAAATTATAATATCCCTGAAGTACTTGTCGAGACCAGTGCAATCAATCTATTTAGAAAGATATATGAAGACTTTGAATAGGGTCTGATTTTGAAGCAGACTAGAGCTAGAGGAGCTCAGCTTTATTAAATTTAAAGGGATATGAATAAAATGACCTACAGCATGCAATGTTATAGATCATTTTATTCGAATAATATGTATGTTTGAAGCGCTAGATTCATTTGCAATTTCCATAGTCAAAACCGATCACAAGGAAACCCGATTTGATCCAAAAAAACTGCATCGATTCAACCACAATCAGTCACAAATACATAGAGACATAATTGTACATCACATACACGTGCACAAATTAGGTGCATTTAAAAAATAATTATCACATGATTTAACGATACACGACCAATTGTGAAACAATCTACATACATAAGAGTTTTGCATAAAGTTCTTGAAGGCATGTAAATTCGAACAATCCGCATTTGGTCAATTTGATCGATTCGGACAATAGCTGGTAAATAGCCTAATACTTCTCAAACAGAATATCCGCGGGCGGGGGTGATTTTAAATGTTAAGAAAATATAAGAAAAATAAACTTTTCTTTAAAACAGGTATAAGGTTCATTAATAAATATACCGTTTATCGTGTATTTCATAGTCCCTATGTTTAAAATATTGTTGCAAGTACGGTTAGCAGTTAAGATATTAAATTAATTGCCCGAAGAAAAAATCGCACTGCTTAAGTGATAATAGATTATCAAGCAGGTAATAAAAAAGTTATTGTTTCATTTATAGTGTTTACTTTGTAAATGAATTTAAAAAAAATAATTATTCTATATATAAAATATATGTACCAATAAGAGAACATGCATCTAATATATTCTGGTTGTTTCAGTGCTTAAATATCTGACTTCGAATAGGACTGAAGTTCTATTCGAAGTCGTACGTAAATACGATGCTGCTTTCGCCTCGTTCATTCGCCTCGCCTGTCCAACCAAAATGCAACGATTGCTTTATAACTGATTATAAAAGCAAATATGGTACCTCCGTTGCCAAACTTTAGCTCTACATCCACACATTATATTTTTATTATTTTATCTTCTTTAAATTACTAATAAATTATTTGCTTTGTCCGTGATATGTACTGTGTATTTATACGTAGATATACTGGTATCATAGGTATATCTATAGATACGTCCTTCTGTACGAAGGCTGCGTTGGTTGAAACCAGTCGAAACCATAATTACGCTAACGGCCGCCGTTCGCATTCCAATTAATTCGCTCATTAAATCCGAGATGGTAATAACAGATACAAAGATTGACTAATATTTCAGAGCAACTGTCTACTATCTCTATCGCCTCAATAAGTATACATTCAGTTACTTTAATTACGTTAATAATATTAGTGATAATACATGTATGATAAGACTAGCAAAAAAATAATACCCTTTACTTTTTAGAAAACAGTATTTTTATTAGGTATACCTTTATTTGTAAGTTATGTTAAGTTTTCGCTGCACCCCATGGATATCCATATCCAAATTCAAACCAAACTAAAGAATTACCTATTACTCTAAGGAAATACGTAGACGAGTTGTTACTCCTAAAGAATAAGTTGGTTGCGTCGCTTGCTTGAGTATCTGACTAAAATTAATCACGAAATGAGGTATTCTTCAATCCAAGCCAAAATAAGTAATTTACAAAAAGTATTCCTCACAGATGATTGTCTCCATATTTTTTCGATAATAAGGTTTCAAATCTAAAAAGGTGCACAAACAAAGCCTCAAAGATGCGAGAAAAGAAATTTACTGAATCCTTTTCGACCAATAGCGGCTGTTCATCGGCGACGTCAACGGAACAGGTCCGAGGTATCGTAATTATACACTACGCAACAGGTCCACGGTCGTAACACATGTGAATGAATTCCGAACACGTTTTTATCATTTCGTTCATGTACAATCTGTACACTATATTAAATGACGAAAAATATTGCTGTTTTGTTACTAAACCTAGCGTCAAGGCAGATGCGCCGCCCCATGTAGTTGCTGAATACATAGCAAATTTTAAGGAGAGTTATTTTAGCTCTTTGGAAGAATTATATTGCTGTATTTTACGGGTCCTAAGTTTTTACTGGAAAGTTTCTTTCTATTTTCCAAGTGTATAGATTTTTCTTTTAAAAGAAAAAAAACTTGCTTCTGAATATTTTGTCCTTGTCTGACCTAATATTTGAAGAACAAGATACAATAAACAATGGTTAAGATACATCCATATTATGTTTTTTTTTTATAAATAAATGTTTGTAGATTGATTTAAGTTACGTACAATAATGTTCTAAGCTGAAATCATATTTTCAAGCTTACCCTTAACGTAGCGATCGACTGGATGAAAATTCAGTATTGCAACAGTTCGGTTTCGTGTAAGTTATGTGCGCCAGCGTTGGACATATTCACACCATTTTTGCATATTTTGTGACAAGATGAATTGCCATCAAGTGCACCAGTGCACAACATAATGCAATCAATCAATGGACAGATTTATCAATCCGGATGTGGAAATAAGTTAAAGGAAATATAATTTTTACGGTGATTATAAGTGTAACTTGTAAATCGTAATTATTATACTTACGTTGGCTTTCCGATTATGACCGATCAGAACCATAATTACGGAAGATTTGCTACATACAGATACATAAAAATGATAATAACAATACGTTTTAACAGATAATAACTGTTGCTAGTATTGGAATATAATGTATGTTCAAAATTTGATAATGATATTTTTTATTACAAATAGCAGAAATTACTAGAAACTAACCGTACAGAAATGTTTGTAGCTACATTTCCAATCATGGCAATAACTCGAATCATAAAGTAGCTATAATATCAGTAAATTACTATGAAACTTTATGAAAATTTTGCTAGGTAAGAATATCTTTGCTAGACAAAGCGAATTTATTAAACGGTAAATTATGCGCTATTAGATTTTATGACTCGGAACACGAGGTTAAGTTACCGGAATAATTGATGGACTTCATGAGGAATGTCCTTGTATTACTTGTCTTTTAATCCAGGACTTAAGACTTATGGACATAAGGTTCTTTGCTCTAATATTTTATGTGCAGATGGGAAAAATAGGCAGGTAGTAGGTATCAGCTACATTTAAACATTTATTTGTTTTGCAAATTATATTGATATTGAATACCGCTAATAAATAATTTATCACCTTCTAGATTGATAGTTCAGGAAAAAAGTAAATTGCTAGATGGTACAATCCGTACCAGTTTTGAAAGGATGTATATAGTTGCACTTATTTCTGTTATGAAGATGTTCTAACATTTCACTTTAATAGTTTAATTCGCCTTCGACTTCAAAGGGCAGTCTTGTCCGATATGAAGTTACTTAGCAAAGGTACCAGATAGCCTACATGCTCATGTTGTACTTAGATTTCTTAAAATAATATATTAAATCTTCATACTACTTTATTAATACCTCGAATAATTGTTAAAGTTATGGCACTTCATGAGATCATCGATAAGTTTAAAGCTGACATTTCCGAAGATCGCACGCCATGTTCAAGTGCCAACATACGTTGATTAAGTCACGTCGTAAGCGAGTTATGCCAACCACGTGAAAACAACATTTATCAATAATTTCTCTTTGCGCAAGTTATAGGCATATAAGTGAACGCGAAAGCTGTCCAAGTTATCTTCGAGATCGATAACTGTATAGGAGCGTATAAAGTTTTTATACGGAGTTTTTTTGCTCGCAGGCAGATAAATTTATGTAGCGACGTACCCTTTGGAGTGTATCATTTCCGGAACAAGTCGCTTTGTCGTCGAACATATTTTATTTTCCCGGATTAATGGAGCCATTTCCATAAAAAAGCCGTTTGCTTTTTGCGTCCGTCAACGCTGGCTTGGCGCACGTGTCGGAATGGATATAAAATATTTGGTGTGTACAAAAGAAACTCATAAACAAAATCGATTTTTCACTTAACCACTTAAACAACCCTTACTACATATATAAATGTTTTTAAACTTTTTTAAGTGAGACGAGTAGCAAACCAGCATGCAATCCACGTGATATTAAGTAGTCGCAGCTCATAGAATTTCATACAACCACAAATACGACCGAAATCCTATCTGAGCTCGAACGTAGATACGTTGCTACTCCTGAGGACTAAGATGGTCGCCTGGCTTCAAAGTGTAGCCGACAACCGCATCTCTCTAACTGAAATACAAGTAATGCTTTACGGCAGATTATAAGGACGGCGGTGGTATCTCCTCGGTCGAACTACGGTTTTCCCAATTGCTTGAATGATGAAAGTAAAAATAATACATATAAAAATTTTGTTGCGACAGTTTGTAATTGTTTATCATTACTCTAAGCAAAATAAGTTCATGTGAAAAATAACTTTGTATCTTGTATATAAATTACGAAATTATGATTACTAGCGCTAATCAAAGAACGCGGCAACGTTATTATACTATCAAGTAAATAAATATATAGCAATTATTTGAATTTGGTCTTATTGTGATAATTTGACTTTAGATTTTTTTATCAGCAAAAGCGTAATAATCTTGTCTTTTATTAAGATAACGAGGTATAGAATGCGTTTGAAAGTTATTAGATACAGGTGACTAGTAGCAAGGACAATGACACAATTCTTGTTTGTCATAAGTTTACTCTTCATTTTACTTCCATGGTAATACTGAAAAGGTAATATATCAAACGTAGTAATTGTTACCTTCGCAATACACATGGCTGCACGTAACGAAAATGATTCGACAACACTTATATGAAGCATGATTTATTTGCCTTTTTGTATGTTTCTATAATAATTTAAAAGTATTTTTAAAAGCTTCGTGACCATATCACGTTTAAACGTCATGTAGTTAATTGAATTGAATTAACCACCTACCTATTATGAAAGTCAACAGTTATGTATTATGTTGTTCCTATCGCTTATGTAGGGTTTATATCAAAGGGCTGCAATATTGTCACATTATAATGTTTATATTTTAAGCTATTCGCTTACCAAAGGGTAATTAAGTAAAAAATGTTAAGTACGGGGTGTTACATTGACTATTTTTAAATACTTAAGTAACTAAACTAGTAGTTTTTTAGGTTTAGGTTTAAGAATCTTTATTTATTTCTCATAAGACTTTTACATCACTTAGAATAAGAAACTTAAAAATACTTATAATTATAATTCGACCCGAGAAGTATCACCGCTGCCCTCATAATCCGTCGCAAAGTGTTTCGGTTGGAGAGGTGCGGTTGCCGGCTACACTTTTAATCGAGGCGACCGTCTTAGTCTTCAGGAGAAGCAACGTATCTACGTCCGAGCTCAGATAGGATTTTAGTCGTGTTTGTGGTCATACGTGGATGTCTACGGGC
>DWON01004441.1:0-16242 GCA_018251015.1 Phocides pigmalion okeechobee | reverse complement strand
AATCGGATCAACGTTGCGGGCGACGAAATTAAACAGGAGCACTTTTTTTCTAAACCGGAGATGGGCCGACAATTCACACAAATATCGGATTTTTTTGCATCAGTTTAGCATTGTGCATTCACAAATACATAGACTTTGTTTCCGCTGACGTAAATACAGCACTTTTATTCGCCTGTCATTTATACAGATTTGTACTTACAACATAGGTGTGTACAAACCGTGAGCGCGTTACGCCGCGCAATACTCAGCAGTGTTGTACATAACAGGGAGTGTTAAAGCTGGACGTGGATGTATATGGATCATTTAACATTAGACAGCCCGCATGCTCGCATCTTTCTTATGAAGATAAAAAAGCTCGTCGTAAATTAGTTGCCATGTACAAATTGATTTTCTCTTTAATTCTGAGCTTAAAGTTGTTAATTGGCCGAAGCTTCGTAATAAACCTTTGGTATCGGATTTTCCTCAGAAACTTTTGCATGGCAACGTGCAAATAAATCTGAAGCTCATTGTGGCCGCTAGCTTTCACAAGAGAACAATGCGAACACAGTTTAGGATCATGTTTCAACGAAGTTAATCTAACTAACTATTCAGTCTTCGAATTTCCATAAAAGCTGTTATTATTATCCGAATTCTCGTAATTAACAAATAATTGCCTTTTGTTTTGGATTTCGAATGAAATAATCCAGACTATAGAAACAACTTCGCGATCCAATTTCTTACTTTGGACCATAGTTACATTGTTCAAAGCAACTCAAGTAACACGTTGAAGTGCTTAAGTTTGATTTTGCCCAGGCAGTTCTTAATAATTAATTAAACTTGCTATTTTCGTACTAAGCGATTATATTGTTGTGGTTGTATGGTATCCAAGAGAGCCAGCACATAAGGAATCTTAACAGGCGGCTACACGGTTATATATGAAGTAGGCTAATGATGAAGTAATAGACCATCATTTCGTTGCGTAAGCTGATATATCCTTGAAATCAGATAATTAAATGTAATTGAGATATCCTTAAATTGAAATAATTGAATGTGAGATATCCTCAATTACAGATTGCAATTGATGGCCATCTGGAATAATAATTGATGTTATAAAACATATGTATAAAGAGAAACACGAGGCAGACATATTTTTAATCGAAATAAATAAAGAGGATATTAATGGTCTACAAAGACCATTATGTGAGTGTGGGAGCGTGTACGCGAATTTGTATGTGTGTGAGTGCGTGTTCTTGTGAGATGTCTGTCATTATAATAGTGAATGACACCGCTGGAGTTAAGAGGGCTGGTTTATATCTCGCACAGGGAATGGTGATCGCTATTCAATTTAGGAACGGGGCTAGCGTTCTTAGCAACATACCACGTGGACCCGGGCTCTCTTTATTTAGGTTAGGCTTTTGAAGGTTTTCGTTATTGTAATAGAAAGGTGTAAAAATGCGTTCATATTTTTTTAGAGAAATATTTTTAATGGTAGAGTAAACTTGTTAAGACATTTCAAAATAGAAAGAAAGAAATTCCGTGACTGGAATATAAATAACGAATTGTAAAAAGGGTTTTTGTTGAAGATTACTTTTATTGTTAAATTCGAGAAATAAATGTTACATTTTTTCTACACACAAACTTCAGTCTAAATCAGATATTTACATTCACTATGTAGGTATTTACTTATAAAAAACGAACGGGAAATCCCCTCCATAAAAACAGGTATGATGTCTAGTTTGTCGGGTTATAAATGCTATTAAAATAAAATAAGCCAGAATGTTGAAAAAATTATCGGCTTAACTGTCTGTAATTTCCGAAAAAAATGTCTGTAAGTTCTGAAATATGGAACCTAAGGAAACAATAGATGACGAAAAAAGTCTCTAGATAATAGGCTCTCTAGCATCTCCTGGAAACCATGAGGGTTTCCAGGATTTTGGTTGTACTGTATATAGATCTGTATGGGTAACGGATTTCAGATAAGAAAGACTTACGTCTACAAGAATACATAAACACCTAAATTATTCTGCTTCGTGAGTTTATTAAATATTCCGTTAGTCGTTGTTACACATTACTATTTTAGCTTGATCACTTTATGAATATGTAAGGCTAAACACGCTTTCTAGTAACATAAGCCTCTAAACGTTAAGAATTATGATTACGCATAAACGGAGTAATAATTAGAGTATAAGCTAATATTATTTACTAGCGACCCGGCCCAGCTTCGCTTGGGTAATATTTTATATTTACTCACATTAATTTTCTTTCATAATGCATCCAGTTATTACCACGTTGCAAGAACTAACAATTACAAACATCTGTTTCGAACGACGACTGAATTACTATATTTAATTTGTCGCCCTATGTACAAAAAAATCCTAATTATATACCAAATCTTCCTCAGAAATCACTTTAGTTGTTGACACACACGACGGGGACTTTGTTTTATAATATTTAGAGATACAAGGTACAAACATCTCACACTGCCTAATCACTTTAGTTTTTGAAAGTTCACAATCCGTAAGGTCTAAACTGTTATACATACGTAATATGTATATACATATTGTATACATATTACAAAATTGAAATATACTAGAATTATCCAACAACTTTTTTAACTTTGTTAAATTGGCAAGTGTACGAGATGAAGAGAATTAGCACTGCCTTTAGAAGCGTGTTGCTCAGCAGTGCTTCAAGGAACTATGTGTCGAGGGACTGTGTATCCAACACCCGGGGGAACTTAACTTGTTATTATACGTTTACACATATGTGAAACCTTTAATAGCTTTAGTTAGGATTAATTTAGGTTCAAAGTATCTTGTGCATAAATATCGTAACAATAATAATGATTAACATTTACAGTATCGGTGCGCGTAATTACGTCCTTTCGTAAACGGTTTGATCGATTTTGAAGGTGTCTTTATCGACATATGGCGTTACCTGGATCGTTCTTGTAGTTGGACCTGATAAATTACGCTCTTGAATCCAAATTGATTTAATTCCCCGATCAACCTTTTGTTTATTTTGCATTCATCGCATTAAATCATTTCTACCATACCAAAGGAAATACTTTAAAGAGTATATGTTCATACACACGGCGTATTTTATCAGCGCACTTCATGAAACGTCCTCTGTGCCATATAAGCCTGGTAAAGCGGATAGTTACGTTGGTATCTTTTCAGCGGCACGTACGCAACTAGACATGACGCGCGTTTTCTGAACATGCGTTTACAGCACCATCGTGTTTCTAACTCGTGCAGAGTTTTTTGGCTGTGATTGTATCCGTTAGTCTTACGAAGGTAGATATAACTCATTTTAAATTAACAATTGATTACCAGATTACTAATGTAAATATTTTTGCATTATACTAGGTAGAAAAAACATCAAAATATTTACTATTATTACGTATAATACCTATATCTCAATTATTATCAGTTTTCTTAAGAATAGAGTAAATAATTAAGACGACAGACAGATTTAATAATAAAAAGTTCATTAGGTTTTTTATATCCACATCAAACCACTGTCAATTATAATCTGAGAAACGGTTAGTAAAATCAAATTCCACAAAATTACGTTATTCTGTTATAGTAATAAAATAACTAACCCTTATTGCTTGGCGTTGTAAAGCATATTTAAACACGTCGTTTCGTCGAGCGGTCAGGTTGTATCAAGCAAAGTATCTGATTTTACGGTTCGCTGCAATCGTTTATTTTCCCTCGCTACTAGCTCCACCCACGTTTGGAAGAAACCTGCGGACACTTCCATCGCGTTTCTCCAATAAATATGCATATTAGGGTTAGTGGTAAACATGGCTGTCATACGTTTTCAATCGCCTATTGAGGCTACCGGAAATCTACCGATAATCACCGGGAGCGTTTGTAAGTATTTATCTTGTAAGATTGTAAGGTTTCCGGGCGATTTTTTTTCACCGTTTATGCAAGTAATAATTATTTTCCAAAAGGCGTGGAACGTTGAAAATGCAAAGGAATTCCAACTTCTTACCAGAAGGTAGTCTAGCTTTTTACACTGTAGTATAAGTATCTAGAATCTTATCATTAGGCTTTTGCAGTCCTTTATAATGAATGACGATATCATGATGACCTCCACTTAAAATTCGTTGTTAATTACAGTCACTTTAAATTCAACTCTCAAAATCATGCCTAATTTTGAACTCTAAATACTCACTTCATTCTCCTCACGTAATTTGTGGGCTTTGTCAGATGGAAAATTGTTGCTTGTGTTCGGTCAAACGATAGCAAATTGGACTGCTACTAACTATGCAGTCGAAAATTGGTATTACATATCATTTCATTTAGGGGAAGCGTGTGATTAAAAATACTTTAACTTTTCACCGCAATTATAGAATGTTTTCTTTTTAATTTTCCTTCCTTTTTATTTCCTAATTTTTATTTATTTCTATCTCCTACCAATTATATAATTCTAAAATAAAAGTAGCCTAAGTTTCTCTTTATTACATCAGCTATCTACCAGTGAAAGTCCCGTCAAAATCGATCTAGTAGTTCCAGAGATTAGCCGGAAAAATAAACAGACAGAGAGACAGATGGACAAAAATTGTAATTAATGTTATTTTGTTATATGTACACGCATTAAGTAAAATGCTGTTATTTTAATATTACAAACAGACATTACAATTTTATTTATTTCTATGGAAGAGTAGCAAGCGCTGATTAAAGTTGTACTTACTGATGCTGGGCGCCTGATGTTAATATGTTGTTAGTCCATGGTCACTTGAAGTCAAACAAGAATTAGGTAATCCCTTTTAACATAAATGTCTGCAGAATCAGCAGTCACGTCTGTCAGGGGAGTTTTACTTGGCATTTTATAAGTGCTACGATCCTGAACGAACCTTTGAAACCTGAATACAAAAACGAGGTAGTCCCTGACATATTTACTACAGGAAATGTAACATAGCACGAAAACAAATAGTTAAACGTCGCTATAAAAAATGTTTTATGTTAAGTAAGAACATACTAATAATTTTGAAAATTTCAACTATAATTACCTAAGAATAAAACTAACCAAAGAAGCCGAACAATTTTATTACTTAAAAAAGAAATCAGAATTAACCGTGGTTATTATAATGAACAATACACATTTATTTATGGAGGAGACCAACGGATTGTTTGACAAGAATATTGCAAGCAATTTGGAAGCTATGAGCATATTAATATTAGTGATTTAAGGCATTAACTGTTTTTTTAACCTTTATTTGTGTAAATACGAAAACATGGCCATGACCATTTAGTATGCTATAATATAACTATCGATCTTTATCTTGGGTGGTACGCCTAACCTAAATATTTTAGTTAAAGTGTATTCCCGACGTAAGATGTACGAATGATGGTGGCATTATTAAACTATTTAAACAATTGTAATGTTTTGTACAAATAAGTAAGAAGAGTAGCAATCGAACAAGCGGACCATTTGATGATAAGTAATCGTTGATGACCATGGACGGGTATAGACATAAACAAAATTGAAGTCTTATCTGAGTTCGAACGTAGGTGTATTGTTACTTCCGGGGGCTGAGATTGAGTCTCTTAAGGGTAGCTGGCAATCGCATCTCTTCTATCGAAATGCAATAGTTTCGTCACTGAGGAAAATGAAAATGGTGGTGGTCCCAGGTCAAATTATAGTTCAAACGACAGTCGAGTAAGTTGGAGTGCCTAGTTTGCCTAGTTTAATTGCATCAAACCCTTGGAAGATATAGTTTGTGGTGCGCATAATGAGTAGACCAGAAAACTGAGAAAACCAAGATAAAGTTATTGTGTTTTTCTTTTATTTGAATCACCAAATTTTAAAAAATCCAATCGTCAAATTACCTACATTGTTGCTAATCTATATTTGGCCAGCTTTATCTCATTACTATTACAGTATATCAATAAATTTCATTGTAATTTTATTATATCCTACTCATACCCATATAATATACACAAAAAGGCTAAAGTGTTTATTTGTTTGTATGTATGTTCCGTTTACACATTAAAAAGGCTGAACTAATCTTTATGAATTTAAACATAGAAAAGGATACCTTTCGTTATGAAAATATACTTTGCAGAAATAAAAAAATGTTTCTTTTTTACATTTGGTTTTTTGATGTTGAGTTGATGAGTATTAAGAAAGGAAATTTTGGAAATTTCACGCCTAAGGGGATAAAAAGATCTTAAAAGATGAAATTTCGTATTAAAACTTTAGCGTGGGTAAAGGCGCGTGCTAAAGTTTGTATTAAATAAACTAATAAATAATTACTGTAGATCTAATGTTTCATGCGTATTTGGGTTCGAATAGTTAGTATGTTGTAAAAGTTTAACGCTATGATTTTAAAATAATATTATTACGAACTTTATATAATTTATGATGTACCATGTACTCACGATGAACGAATATTGATTTTTGATTGCTTATATTGTGAACCAATAGCATGGCTCGTGGTCATGGCTAAACTGCGGTGACGGAGCAATCTGTTGACAGACACAATTAAAACAACAACCACAAAACAGACCATCCACTCTACCTCTAGTTCGTTTCTTTTTTGTGTTTCACGTCACACCACACTAACTGTAACTTTGAGTACTAATAATTGAAGTTTAGCGCTTTGTACACTTCTAACGAAAACGTGTATATTGTAAGTGTTATCGATGTCATGAATACATACTAAGGTACACAAACACTCAATCTCGAAATAGATATCAAATTTCTGTGTGCCCGGTCGGAAATCGAATTAGAAAGTCTCTGTTATACCGGTGCGTCTAACATTATTTTGCGTGTAAAATTTGTATGCATTGGCACATAAACCAGCTCTATTTAAACCTATAGATACAGGTAATAGGTATATAGAATTATGGCTATGGTGTAAGGGGATTACTACTTCCAAACTTTACCACTTATCTGGTATACAACCTGATGTGATTTTTCTGTATAAATGTAATGTTATCACATTTTTTTGCCTATTTTTTATGTGAGAAAAGTAGCAAACGAACATGAAAACCACCTGATGTTAAGTAGTCGCAGCCCATAGACATCCATGACTACCACATACACAGTTGAAATTCTATCTGAGCTCAAATGTAGGTACATTGCTACTCCTGAAGACTAAGACGGTCGCCTCGAATGAAAGTGTAGCCAGCAAACGCACCTCTCCAACCGAAACACAAGTAATGCTTTGCGGCGGATTATGAGGGCGGCAGTGGTGCTTCCCGAACTATAGTTCTTCTACTTTGAGAACTATAGTTCGAACTTGCCTACCAATAATGACTTAATCGCAAATAAAATCCGCCTATATAAGAAATAATAATTAATGTAAAAAACGTGTAATAATTTGATTAACAATTTGAATTCAGAGCAGCTTTTGATATATTGAAAAAGTCGATTTTGCGTGACGCCATTATTATACATGAATGTTAATGTAAGCATGGAATGTACTCGCATTTTCTACAATGTCATGAATAAAGCAAAAGGATCATGAAAAGAATAAATCTTACTTTTTTTGTGTACTTCTGCGGTAGCTGTCACTTTTGTGTACGGCTGTTCCTGCATATAATGACGGGGAATTGTTTTGTGTTTTTGCGTTTTGATTTTATAAATTCAGACTTTTTAATCTGAGACATCTACTCGTACTTACTATCAAAGATAGTATAATCCTTTCTAGTTCGAATTCGAAGGTAAACCAAGCGATATACAATTAAGGTATATCACTTCATTGGACTATTTTGTCCAGAAGTTGTTCTGAAATCCAGCAGATAATAAGATTCAATTTTCTTATTATTCTGATATCTTCTTCTTCTTATATCTTCCGCATTTTTTTGAGTATTTTCTTCCATGAATCGTCCCATACTCATTTCGTTTGGACCGTGTCAGTTGGCGAGACAATGACTTGAAATTATGATTGACTTATTATTATCTCATTAGCTAATCTCTATTGGAACTTATTTTGAAACTTGTTCTCAAGTATACTTAATTATCTCTCCACAGGTAGTTAGAAGTCTTAAATATAGGCATCCCATAAAATAAGGTTTTATTGTAATCGCTTCATTCAGCTGTATATGTTTGTAAGTACAAAAGATGCGTAAGGTCTTAACGAAACGCTGTGGTTAATGCCCTAGCGTCACCACGGTTGTACGAAAAATGGGAGTAGTCTATTTTATGACATCACAAAATTGTGGAGCTATATAAAAATACTATTATATGCTGTACAGGTTATTGTCTATCTGCCTTAAGAGTTATACTTAGTCCATAATGCCGTGAGATGGATTAATTGATGACATTCACAATCAATATCGTCCTTTGCATTCTTGTAACATATTTCATGTTTTTATAATAATAATTGGCTTTCGAATATGCAGCTCACATCTTGACCATGAATCCGATTTAATGTAGGTTATAAATGCATTGTTATCCTCGAGGACTAAGATAACCACGCTTTCCTAAGAAGCAAGAATATCTTCTCGCTCAGATGGTTGTCAGGTTGATATAATTAAACTTAGAAAAGATAAGAATATGGCTGGGAGTAACTGGTTACTATTCACCTGTATCAGGATTTTTTAATGTAACTAAGACTAAACACAGTTTTAATTTTTTTTTAATATTCGGAGGGAAATTGTTCAGTCCAGTGTGCCGAAATTCGCCGTTTTATCCCATCCGCATCCAAAATAATGTACTAAACTTTTTCATTTATATTTATTAATTACATGTTGTCTAACTAGTTATCAAATAATGTATTAAAAAGTAATAAAACAGATCCAGTACATTTAGTTAACAGTTATTTCATTTCATATTATAACCGAAATATATTCATATTGTACTTATACGTTTGATTAAATGTATAACTTTAGAAATACAAGACTTAATAAAAAGTTTATTATCTTGCTACATTTTATTGCCTGCGGTAATGTTTTTACAAGACTTGCCTTTGACGGTAAAGTTAAGAAGTCGTAAATTTAATTCCACCTTCGCAAATTAATTATCTAGTAGTCGGTGGCAAATATAATTGCGTAACTGTTAAATTTAATGTAAAACATGCTCTTTATATGTTTTCTTGTAGTAAAGCTTACAATTTTCCATATTTTAACCAACCGCTGCAAATACTGACAGGTGTGCAAAGTACATAATTGAGAATTATTATATTATCATTTCGCTTAGATTCCCTTCGTGTATGATTATTTGGATTGCCAAGGGTGTTGAATAAAAAGACGTTACAATGCTTAAATGATGATCAAATTCGGAAACTTTTACATGAAGACCAGTAAGGTAAGGGTCAAAACACAACTTTGTACTAAAAGTGACAAACGCGCCGGACAGGCAAACACAATCGGTCGATGTCGGGCATCGATAATCGAAATTGGTAGTGGACGGTGGTCGACGGCTGATAGCCGCGACCGACGGAGAAAATTATACTGTCAGTCAAGTTAAGGAGGCAACAACAGTGTGAGATGCTGTTGCTGTTTGTGACGGATCGAGTAGAGCGAACCATGCAACTTCTTAGTGCTAGATGCAAATGCGTCCATTTTATATGACGCCTTATAATGTTTTTGTCAATACGTAGTGTGTGCTCTCTCAAAAATATGTCTCAACCCAAATATCTCCTGAAATATATATTTCATGTTAGTAACGACTGGACGAAACTAATAATTCCAGCTGTGTTACCCAACTCGTCAATAAATAGGTGATCCTCGAGCATACATCTTTGAGCTCGCCAATACCTCCTGAAGCACGTAATACAAGTTTGCTCTGCCTAACCAATTTTCACAATATGAAAATAATATTTCAGTACAATAGAAGCACAAAGAAGAGCTTAGTGTCGTGTAGTAATATAAGATTACGCTTATCTTTTTATTTGTCTCCTTTTACTAACGCGTTATTATTACTTAATAGTTTTATAAAAATAACAGTTATCTAAAAAGATACTTCAGAACATTAGACGTTATATCAATATGAAAAGAGAGAATTTAAAACGAAAATAGCATCATAATGTATTAAAAAATAATTAAATGCTCCAGTAATTTATGTGACATTTCATTACAATTACAATGAATTACAAGCTATTGTAGCCTTCACAATGTATTTCAACCTACAGGGTAGTCATTCCAAGTTAAACAAAATTGCAATCAAAGCCTGGGGGAGAAGGTTTTAGCTGTATTGTTCTATTATGAAACGTACTATGAGTAAATATAGTTTCAATTCCTTTTCAATGGAATCCTACTTACGCGGTCCTGTTCATTTTGTTTTTCTCTTTCAGTTTTAGATCTGTACGTAACAACGCTTGTAGACTCCTATTTTGAAGGGTCCTTATTACGAATATCTACAAACACTATATTGGTCTTTGTACTATGATACGAGAAATTCAATTTAAAGTTTCCAGAATGGCTGGTCGATAATGTAATAAACGGAGACAACAGAATAAACTTTATTATCGCAGCCATGTTTGTTTCCTTAATAATATTCGTTTTCTCAATATGTATCTAAAGAGAATTGTATAAATTTCGAATATATTTCTTTACCTTTGTCATATCATGTTTTATGATCTTGTTTTTAAGTATAATTTCTACTCGTTATTATTATAAAGTATTAATACCAAAATGATTTTCATGTTGTAAAATTTAAAATTTTACATTATATTAGTTGATCTAAGGTTTCTGAAATATTTTGACTTAGTGCAATTATTATGGTTATATTTATATTGAATTACTCTAACAAGGTAGAAGTGTAAGAGTGAAAAATGAGAAAGACTTCATCAGGAAATCATAGAATTTTGTTTATAAAATAAATATAAACCTGCTATAACAATATAATTACGCGATAAATAAATAAATAATCGAGAGCGGTAGTGGAAAGGTAACTTGACGACATTATAAAGGGTTATATTATTTTTCATCACGCTAAATGGAGTCTGTTAGGCCTTATATTCCTTATCAAATCAGAATATTGCAGAAAAAAGATTGGACTTGAACTGTTTTCTCTTTAAATGTCCAAGGCTTGGCAAGGTCTTTCCCCAATGTGAGATGAGGTTTAAAGCGCAGTCTGCCATGCCACACCACTTTAGTCCTGATACTTCATTTTACTAAATAATTTCATTGACAATTTGTGACATTACCTGGTAGTAAAATAAATAAGTACAATAAAGCCTCCAATCATAGAATATTTTTTTAAATCGATTAATAAATTTGACAGAATTTAGAGGTAACAAGAACAAATTAAGAACTAAGAAAATACGACCAAATTGTCCGTTTAAAATTTTTTGATATTCCTTTGTATTGCAAATAGAAATGGACGAAGATGATGTTTTTTACTGAATTATTTACCGATTTTTGTCATGGTAGGCGTCAATGGAACGGTACGCTCGTAAAATGCACGATGCACTGGCGTGATTACTTGTCACATTACTTGACCTCGTTTGTCTTGGGATCATGAATGATAAATCAAGAAGTTCATCGCTCCTTAGTTACAAGTTGATTTACATTGTTACCATTGTGTATATTGATACAGACAACAGTTAATTTCAATGATTTGGTTAAAATGATCATTTGACTTTGCTTATGAACTGTAAAGTTATCTGAAAAATAATTGCATAAAAGGATTAAACTGAAATATAACTATTTTGAGTCATTGTTTAATTCCAAGATAAATATCATAATGCATTTGCCAGAGATACAGAGATACAAAATATGAGGTTTATTAAATCATTAGTTTAAGATTTTTTTTAAAGAACAAGTAGACAAACCGTTAACATTTCCGTTTTATATAATAATAGGGATGAACATTTGTCATCGACTGATTATTGTGAGAATCCCACTTTTCAGACCGATCACTTTCATTTACATATAAAATCGCTGTGTCATTGTAAATGTAACGAAATTGAAATAAACAAGCTTGCAGTCCTCCTGATATTGAGTTCTTAATACCTGTTTTCAGAATTAAGAATGGAGTTTTTAGTATTATAGTGTAATGGACTTCCCTTAACATTTAGTGTTTTTTCACTGAAATCGGTTAACAAATAAAGAAGTTATGTCAATTTATGTAACACGTGAACGAAGTCGCGCGCAAAGGTTCGTGTAGAAATATGGAATGAGTATACGGACGGTAATAACCACTAACCACTTAAAATCAGATGGAAATGCTCATTTGTTAATTGCATTATATAAAAAAGTAATTTCGCAGGGTACGTAAACAAAATTAGTCACATGAAGGTAATAAATAATACAGCGAGCGCGGCTCAAATCTAATCAAAATGATTGTAACGCAACAGTATTGCGTGATCGTGTACTGGTGTTCATTTAAAGCCTTTAAGAACGTAGATAATTTTTCTATAATAGCTTTATTTACATTTTTTTTATTAATTATCTTTAATATATTTACAATGATGAAATCTTAAAACTGATTATAATAAAAGCCTAACCAAAACAATGTATAGGGAGTCCGTGCTCATGCGGAATGGTTCTAAGAACACTAGCTGCATTCCCGCGTTGAATAGTAATCGTAATTCTCTGCGCGAGATTATAGTGAACCAGCCCTTCGGTCACCGGAGGCGTCGATCAATCGTGGTACTATTTGTTTGAAGAATTTTTTGGCACGCGGACCCCTCGGGCCAAAAGTTTCAAAGCCAAGCGGAACAAATACATAAATACTGCTTAGTGAGACATATTTACGCCGCTAGGCTTCTTCTGCATTTTAAAATATATAGGGGGTGATAATAATTAAAATGTCGCTAAGAAAATTACAAATTCAATAGGTACATTATATGCTAAAAGTTCTAAAGAATTATAGGATTATACATACATAGAACTTTGTCGTATTATTTAATTTAGTCTAGCGCAGTTAGAATTTTTTCAAGTATTAAATACATATAAAAGATTATAAGAAATGGTAAAGTACTCCAATACTCGATGAAATTGCTTGATGCTGAACGATGCCTAGCGGAAATAAAAAAGTCTGTAATTTTGAGATTGAAGAAGATGTATAGTAAAAAAAAAGTTACAAAATGCAAAATGGTACAGACAAAGGATTTACAATGAAAGAATATTTTCTATCCATGATCAATTCTGAGAAGCTGTATTCTTTATTCCTGAAACAAAGGCAGGTCACAATGTAAATACAACCTTTATTATGGCCTTGCTGTTTCTTATGACTTTGTTCACGTGGGCTTAACTTTTTGGAATATTCCAGATTTGTTGACACTAAATAGCTCTCACGTTGTGTATTTTTGATCCATAATAAAATATACACGAAAATACGTTTTTATCATTATTTATTTTATAGGCCGTGTAAAAAACGGTTAAAGTTTAGGTTCATACTTTAAAATTCATATATATTTTGTATCTATAAATCGATTGAAATGAAACGAACATAAAGTGGTAAGTGAAGCTTACTATAATGTATTAGCGAGAGACGCACAAAATTGGATGTTTCTGAGTTTAGCGTGTATAAAGGACAGTTAGGCAGACAAGTAGTCGAAAATTCGACCAACTATTTTTTATGTTGTATTGCGTTAATAAAGACCATAATAATAGTATAAGAATATTGAGAGAACACATTATAGGGGGCGCTTCTGGCATCAGAAGATTTAACAAAATATAATGTTAGTGACTTATTCAATTAAACTATTACGGCAGTCTAGTGTAAAAATCATAATAGCAATCACATCGCTAAACGACAATAGAAAGGGCCAGGAACAGAGAGCTGTCCGTGTACCGCGACACATCCGCATATAATGCGTCCCAGATAGAACGATTATACTAAGTTCAGGTAAAACGAAATAGGCAGGTGGGACGATCAGGTGATGTCGTCGGATTCGAAGACAATTTTTTTCCAAACTACCTTATTTTTAGCACAACTACCCTATTTTTATTGAGAGCGACAACAATAGTTTTTTTCATATATTTTCCACGTACAGACAACTATTGTCGCCCTCGCCTGCACCTAATTAACTCCATCACATCACAGTATCTTATACATATCTTTCAGACTTCCATACGTGTTATTATTTTAGAAAAACTTAAATTTTTTCTCCATGGGACAACACGGCGAGAGCAAATTAATAACGTACAAACTTAACATTGTTTGTATGGTATTTGACGCAAAAACTAAAAAAGGTATCTGTTCCAGTCAATTCTACTCATAGCTTCAAAATATTTGTGGGTCCGATTGCTATCCAGGACAAATATTTGTAAGACGGCCATTAGTATTTGTTGTGTGGCTAGATGTTTATAGATTGTCTTGACATCATAGAAAAGTCTTTTCCTAATTTAGATTATATGATAGCGTTGACGTAAAACAATAATATTATTACAATCCAGAAAAGTTCTTACATGTTCTGAACTCCCATATAATATCCCTGCACTATTCTGAACTTCAGTTCTTTTTGAATTCGACTATAGATTGTATGTTTAGATTGTTTAGGTTAGGCTTTTACAATGATTAGTTTTAAGATTTTCATTATTGTAATTAAAATTTAAATAAATTTATCCACAGAGATATGTGAAAATTTTATAATTTACACAACATAGACATGACATACAACACAAAACAACATAGACAATACGACAATAACAATTGTACCGAGTGGGTGTTATCTCATCTAGAGACCAAATTAACTACATACTACGCCAGCTAGTTCCGAGCTTCACAGACAGACGACAGAGAATATCATATTGTGGTGATCTATATGCAGTCTGTACTGAATACCTAATGTGTAGGTTTGACATCAACACTGTTGAAGCCCTGTTATTTGTCGTAATTTTAACGTGATCATTCATTTTATACTTAACAAGGTTCTAGCAGCTCAATTAACTCCACAACAATTAATTATTCTTTAATATTACAAAGTAAAGATGGGAGAACCATAGTTCGACTGAGAAGGTACCACCGCCGCCCTTATAATCCGCCGCGTTGTACGCGGATGTCTATGGGCTACGACTACTTAACATCAGGTGGTTTGTCCGCTTGCTACTCTTCTCACATAAAAAAGTAATTAAAAGTACCGAGTAGTACATTTCACACTCGTTTTAGGAATCATTTTAGTCGTTCATATTGCTGTAACTAATTAAAATTTTTATGTGGCAATCCAGCACCACCTGAAACGGGAAGGTTCTCGCTGAAACCGGAAATTGGGGTGTGTGAAAGCATAACGTTCAGGACGGAGAGCCATAAAACGATACAATTTCTTTCAAAAAAGAACCTGTGATGATGGCTCTTTCGTTTGCACACGATTCATGACTATGTTTATACGAGTCTTCTTATTACGTATACAAAATCCTTTTTCCAAAGTAAATTTATATTTTACACCATACTTTCCAATATATTCATAAGTATTATGAGCTCAGAAAAGAAAGTTACCGTTATCGCTTTGTATCTTAAAATTATGTTACTTTAATAGTGAGGAGTTAATTGTATGTCTATTTAATATTAGCCACGAACAAAATAAATTATAATAGGTTGTAGCGATGTTTCTTCTGAGATTAAATAACAAAAGAAATAGATTAAGAGGCATTATAAATAAGAAAAACATTACGAAAATCACTCGCTTTATTTTTTACAATACGTTAGTAGTCACAAAGCTCATATAAAACGTACCTTTAAGTAATTTAATAATTAAAACAAATTTTAACTTCATGTGACGTTTCTATACTCGTCGTAATAAACTGTCAAGTTGTGGTCCCTCGCAATTACTACGTTACGAGTATATTTAATATTTAAATATTCGCTTGGCGGTGGTCAAAAGCCTGATGAAGTTATAAAGCCGATTTTTTGCTGAAAGGGAACAGAAATATCGTAACCAATTCCTGCTAGTCTTAATCAAGCTTTTACTACCAAAAGCTTCCGGCTACTCATTAATATTAATACGAAATGAAAATATTTAATACTTTAATCCTTGGAAGTGCAGAAATATATTTTATTACTTTTTATATTTGCGGTGTGTGGACAGGTACGAGTACATCTGATTCAAATGTAACTTTAATATGAAGCAAAGTTTTCACAACTGCATACAAATGGAGTAATATTTTTATTATTATCATTACTTTTATATTACTAGGCATTAACAAGATGTTTAAGTAAACGCTTCATATCCATAGCTTCGAATTAGTATTCCTGATACGACACGACAAAGGGAATCACCGAACCGTGCCTCTCTTTATATAAGACCGCTATTATGACTGAGATCCCCGAGAAATCTAAGCCCGTCGATATAGATTGCGATAGACTATTATAACTACCATGTCCAGATTATCCTAACCATTGTACTTTCCATTC
>DWON01004440.1:0-16243 GCA_018251015.1 Phocides pigmalion okeechobee | reverse complement strand
AAGTTATGTACATGTTTTATAGTTTATATATATTTTGTAATATGGAGTAGGTATTGTAGAAATAGTAATTATTTTTAGCCACTGATCAACTCCAATAAAAAGTGGCAGTGATAATGATTAGCCTATAACGAGATCAAACATTCAGACACATTGTATACAATATTTTACGTACATTAATGTAACAAGTACATTCCGCGAAGAAATAATACAAGCGGCAGCAAACGGACACTATTTCATTTTTATATAGTAGTAGGGACACCATAATCGTTTACACAAAATTATTTAAAAGTATTTCTTACATAAACACGAACCACTTTGTTTTACTTTATACTAGCGATCTACCCCGCTTTAGTACGGTTGCATTAATGACATCACATAAATCTTTCTAATTCTCACCTTTCATTTGCTGTAACGTGCATGTATTTTATATATATAAATCCTCCTGAATCACTCTGTCCATTGATGGAAATCGCATTAAAATCCGTTGCGTGGTCTGAAAGATCTAAGCGTAGAGACGGCGGAAAACGAATATGTTTAATATTATGTAAAGGTAGAAAAAACTACAAGCAGTCGAATTTCAGGTATCTTAACCGTATCACATTACTATTTTATTGAGAGAACGCGCTTTATCAGATAATGCTTATGTTGAGTGCATTGTCACGAGTTACAAACACTCAATCGATTGTTCAACTCTTGGTCGAGGGGCAAATTCCAAGTATTTATTATAAAAATAGCATAACAAGTAGAAACTTAACACTTTCCCTGCGGCTACAACACTGCTGTGTAATACTGGGCGCGACGCGCTTGCGGGTCCTACACACCTGTGTTGTACCGACACATTTGTATCGATAACGAACGTACAAAAGTGCTATGTTTACGTCAGCGCTACAAAACTGGGAGCGGACATTACGTCTGTATATTCGTAGATGATACACAGATGCTAAAAAATACAACATTTCAGTAATTTGTCTGCGTATCTTCAGTCTAATCAAATAAGCTCCAGCTTAGGACCGCCTCCCGCAATACTGACCCGATCATATATGTCCACGCAGCAGTCCAAGTGTTAAACTTAAGTTAAAATCTCAAGGCAATTAATTATACTTTAAATTGTCAAGGCCTATTAATGGTATAAATTGTATTTTTTTCCTTAGTACAAATTAATTTTATTTACATACTAGCAGATCCGGCGAACTTCGTACCGCCTTAAAATTAAAAATATGTATGTCTTGAAGTTCAATAACGGTTCCATTATATTAATATAAATAACATTAAAATGCGTCACCAGTTCTGTGCCTTTCAGACACACGTTTCAATTCATTGTGTCCCTGTAGCGCGGGACCAGAATAACGCTACGGTAACTTCTGCCTGTCGTACAAGGCGACTAATTGGAGGACGCTTGCCGAGATTTGGCACCTGACCCTTCCTCCTCCTCCTTAACGCTGTACAGCAACCACAGTGCAGACACCTGACCCGCGATGTGCAGCCAGCCCAGCGGGACTGCACACTAACGCGTCGCTTGGGCCGGCGGGCTGTACCACTCGCCGGCGTCGGACGAAACCAGCTACCGGAAGGCGCTTGGAGCAGGAGGTGAGCATGACGGAGGGATTCTCCCGCGCCCCCCCTCCCCCACCTCCCCCCACCCCTTAACAGTCATCGAGGGCTACCATAGCTCAGACGGGGTGCAAGTGCAACCCCGAGTTCAGGCCCGAGCAAAGAGGATCTACCTCGAGGCCCGTATTCCCCTGCCCAAAAAGCCTGAGACGTTCCCCGATGATGATGATGAATTCCTTGTTCCGACGGTGAAGCACAATATCTCTATCTTGCAAAATTTCTCTGACAATGACGACAATGACACTTCATAGATTGTCAATGAATTAAACGTTCGTTGTTTAATTTTCTCTTTTTGAACGCATTTGACAGATACGAACTGTTTATATGGAAAAATAAAATTGTTGCTTTTAATATTTTCCTCGGAATTTCTTCATATTTCTCATCTTTTACACCTTCCTTGGAGGTCCAAAAATAATTCAAGACCAAAATTAGCAAAATCTGTCCAGCCGTTCTCATATACATTTGTCTGACTTCTTGGTCTAGTGGTTAGTGATTATGATAGGTTGTTTGTGGATTCGATTCTCACCGGGGACAAATATTTTTGTGATGAGTAGTTGTTCTATACAGGTGTAAATTCATCTATTTAAGTATTTATTTACAAATAAAACTAACAAACAGTTTGTCTTCATAGTTACAGGCTCTGCTTAGTTGTTGTTCAGAGGACAATTTCCATAGATTCTCTTTATCTCAAAATATTATTACTCATTACATAATAATAATATATTTATGTAGTCACATTGCATAGTTTACTAATAATTATATTCTTCATTTTACAAGCCTTTGCTTCAGAAATGTTTGATGGAAATTTCAAATGTCATTACCAATCACTTCTATGGACCACTAAATATACTCTATACAACTATGAGTAAAATTATAAGAAATTTGGTACACAAATGGCATCCATTTTGATTCAAATATGATATAGAAATTTAAAAATGTCTTCTTTTTATTTCAGTAAATGAACCAAAAACATGGCAGAATCCACTTCGCGCCATCGCATCATACGATTACATGGCGACCTCGCCTCAAGAGCTGAGCTTTAAGGCGAACCAGGTCATCACGCTGGCTTCCCAGTCCCTCCAAGGACGGCTCTGGCAAACTGGCTGGGTCATGGGCACCACTGACAACGTAACGGCTGCTTTAGTTCCAGTCAACTACATCAAAGTCATTAAACCAAGTGAAACACAAGACGGTGGTGAAAACCAGTCAATGCCAGACTTGGAACAGTTTTACAGCAAGGAAATATAGTTTAAGTGTAATGTTCTGGAATCATGGGTTTTATCATTTAAAATGCAGTTAAATAATGCCTTTAAGATTTTAAATGGATTTCGTCTATATTTTATGTGTTTAGTTATCTTTTTCTACATATAAATATTATCATACCGTCTTGGAACATTTCTAATGTTGGAGAGGTGTGGTTGTTGACTACACTTACAAGCGAAGAGACCATCTTAGTCTAGTCCTAGTTTCGGGTGAACAACTGGCCAGTGTAGCTGGCAACCGCACCTCTTCAACCGAAACAGAAGTAATGCTTTACGGCGGACTATAAGGGCGGATGATAGGTAGTCGACGCTTGTTTACTACTCTACCGACATGAAATATTAAAAAGTATCATAACTGGGATAGTAAACGACTACAAAGGTAAAATATAAATTGCAGAAAAGAGATTTAAAGTTGTAAAAAAAGTTGTCAGTGATAAAAACACTTGATCTTTGACAGTCGAGTCATTAATGACTGGTGATATTTTAATCAGCTTCGATAACATTGGAAATATTGGACTCCTATTTCGATTTATTTCATCTTATAAAACGCAACATTTACTAGCCATTTCCATGGGGTCGATTATAAAATATGGTATGTCTTTTGCCGCGCATTTTATGAATTAACTCTCAATATAAGAGATAATAGTTTGTGATGGATTGCGAATTTTGTGTTTGGTAAAATGGCTTTATAGAGTACCTGAAACTTTTCTGAAAAAAAAATTAAACACATTTCTGATACGTCCTTGACTGCAACGCTTCTCATGCAACTGTCACTGCTAGCTGGGTCTCGTCCCATAGCTGGGCAAGCTTAGGCCAAGCTCCACCATGCCGCTCCTATGTAGATTGGTGGATGAGGTTACTGGTTGGTAGCCAACCCATGTTGGATACCTTGGTACACACATCGCACATAGGGTTTCCAAAATTATTAATATAACCATGAGGCAGTTATGTACCATAGCAGTAATTTACTAAGAAACCATAATGATGGTTCCACGGATGGTTCCCTCTGACACAAGGAATAACACTTAGAGATTAAACACTTGCGGTTACCAATCCCACTCAAGACTGCAATCGATGTTGCTTCGATTTCTAGAACAGTTACGATATGACGCCGAAAATAACGAATGTTTCCTAATAGGAAATCGCATTACAATACTTTTATACTCATTTGAAAATTAATTTTAAATGTTTTAATAAATATTTCTATTGCATATATTGTTGATGTGTTAGAAATTGTTTATTACTTAATTATAGTAAATATATTTAGCAATAAATTGGGCCATAGTATGTACCTACTTTTAATTATAGATCATTCTAGGTGACCGGTGCCTTTATGAATTGTATATTAATTATAATTTAATCATAAGTTAGTTTTACATAAATATCATAAAACGGATGTCAAACATATACATATTTTTTTCAAAAGATAAAATTAAAAAATTTTAAATAATTAAACTAAGCAAGTTTAGTAGGGGTGTAAAACTTAGTACATTCAATATTTTACGTACCGAGGATTTAAAAAGATTTATACATTTTGCAAAAAGGAACTAAAATCAATTACTCAGAGTTTCGTATAAAATACTTTGATTCAAGTAAGCGTTGCCTAACTATCGATAATTCACAAAATTATGGTGACCTTGAAAACTAGCCTTAAAACAATCGATAGTTCTACACTATGGGTAGTTTTGCTCGTTTATCGATAGACTACTGTACTCAATATCAACTGTCGATACCTAAATTATGGATAGTTGGACAACATGTATTCAGGTTCATATGTATAACAATTGATTAATTTAACATCTGCTATTTCGACATGCAACCAATTATTTACAAGAGCGTGCCACCTTGGCATATAAATGGGTATTGTCATAATGTTTTCTGAAAGGAAAACATCGTCAATTTATGTAAATATGTAGCATTTGCATGCTTTTTTAATTACAAAGATACTGAAATCTAAATTGACCCCTTTTTTGAATTTGAGAAATTTGTTTCAGAACATTAATTAATGACTTATAATAAAGTGCCTAAATGTGATAACACTCGACAACAATTTAAACTACATAAAATTGTTCTTAGTGAGATTTACCTTTGTATGGACGATAGACTGGTATGCATTTTCACAAAGCTTTTATCTTTGTTTTGCCGATCTTTGCTCTCTTGCAAACTTATTTTTGTGATCAGTGTTGCCAATTATCAATAGATTGTCAAAACGATGGTAAACTAGAAAACTAGTCTCGATATCAATAGTATTTTGAATTTCACCGTATCACCGTATCATGAAACCTATTATTGACTAGTAATAGTTTCGTTACTGGTATCTTCATCTTTTAACATTTTCCCTCCAGCTACAACGCAGCTGTGTAATTCTGGGCGCGACGCGCTTGCGGCTCCTACATACTTGTGTTGTACCGACAAATTTGTATGGATTACGAGGTAACAAAAGTGCTATTTTTACGTCGGTGCTACAAGACTGAGGGCGGACATTACCTGATCATATAAATCCGCGCCGCAGTCAAAGTGTTAAATTACTGTTGATATTAATATTACTCATAGTTTCATATTAAACATATTAAAGTAATGATATATCGATAAAACTATTGGTTGTATCGACGTTGACATCAGTAAAACTTCAAATTGTATTCAAAGTACTACTCAATAAAATATCATAATATTGTAGATGATGCGGCGTAGGTTATGTACGTGTCTAGTCTAGGTTGGGTCCACAGAAACACAATGTAGAATTCCAATGTCTACAATATTAAAATTCCATTACTCGATATTAAGACTAGTTTTAGAGGTAAACTATTATAAAAGTATGCAATAGTTCATATTGATAGTTGAGCAATGCTACCTGTGATCTATGGAACTATGTATAGAAATATGGAATGGACTGATCATTGAATCAATTATAGCAATAAATTTTTATTACAATCACAAAGTTTTCTTTTCAAACACCCATTATATCAAGACAAGCAAAATAAAATAGAATGGTAACATTTCTTTTTTATGTATTTTAGTATGTATTTCTTATTTTAAGAAGGGAGAACTATAGATCGACCGAGGAGATACCACCGCTGCCTTCATAATCCACTGTAAAGCATTACTTGTGGTTCGGTTGGAGAGGTGCGGTTGCCGGCTACAATTTGAAGCGAGGAGACCATCTTAGTCCTCCGGAGTAGCAATAATGTGTACGTTCGAGCTCAGACAGGATTTCGGTCGTGTTTGTGGTTGTACGTGGATGTCTATGGGCTGTGTCTACTTAACATCAGCTGGTTTGTATGCTCGTGTTATTCTCCTCACATAAAAAAAAATATACCGAGTACGGATGTATTAAATATATTCTGGTATTATGTTCATTGATACTTTTGCTTACAATTCAATACTAAAATAGTATTTTATTCCAAATTCATTTGATACTACTGTTATTTTTCCCTGTGGCGTAAACACTGCCGTGTATTGGCGCAACGCGATCGCGTCTTACACCTGTGTTCTACGTATAAATTTGTAGATTACGGGCAAACACAAATGCTATTTACATTGGCGCTACAAGACAGTACGGACGTGACGTCTGTGTATTAGTTGATGATAAAAGATGGTTATGAATACATTTATGTGAATAGTTAGCGCGTTTCCAGTCTAAATTAAACAGCTCCAGTTTAGTGCCGCCTTTCTCAATGCTGACGCGATAAAATATGAGCGGCGCAGTGAAAGTGTTACCAGTGATGGATGATTAAAAAACCAAAGTAAGTTTTAAGTTTTATTGTAAAGTCATAGTCTAAGTTTACAAGTAGGGTTCGGGGAACTCGAATGTGACTTCGCGCCCCGTCAGCTTCTTGTATACAGACTGGAAGGTGTCCACCTGGAAAATAAGAAACAATATTTAACAATCATTATATCAAGTGACTAGTAACTTCACGGCATGGCTAGAAAAAAGCCTGAAAGGCTCAATTCATAACATGGTAGCATTTTTATACTTTATTTTGGTTTTGATAAGCCCAAGTACGGCACACACTTGGATTGCTCTCTTCTCTCCGGAGTTACAATGATTTCCCCCACATCATTGGGTGGAAGAGTTTAAACATATCTGATTGTCAGGTGGATCATTCATCCTTATTGAGGCAGTGTGGTACTACAATAATCCAGATCTCACACAGTTGTAAGTGTATTTGTACCTTTTTTAAATGTATCATCTCCATAATACCCTCTCTAACTTAGAAATTTGATAATTATTTGGCTTCCATACTACCAATCCACCAATTTCTTTAACAAGTTGAATGCCATGTTGGACAATGTCGAGGTGTTGTCGGATAACATTGTCCGACATCGTGTTCAACATGTTAAACATAAATTGACCTTGCAAAAAGATAATTGGGCCATATATTGGAAAGCAGTCAGTATCGCCTGTGGACATTATTAACGCCAGAGGTGTCGCCAATACATCACTGGCTTGCTCTCGCTGCACTTTTTTCCCTTTGTCAAAATGTTTAGAGCGTACCTCAGGAAATTCATTCTGCATTTTATATATATGTTGTACAATTACTTGCAAACCATACCTCTACTTTTTATAAGTAGAGTACCACTGTTGAATGCTCAATTGAAATGTGGTTGTCATGTGATTAGCTTCAGATTGGACTCTTGATCTACAAAAATTATATCAAATAAAACTGTACCTTGTGTTCAATAGTAGTCTGCTGGTTCTTGTCTAAGTGAACCTTGATCAGCTGAGAGCCATCCAGTTTGACTCGGATGCGTTTACCTACAATCTCTGCGGGGAACACCAGGTCTTCGAGAATGGCATCATACACAGATGTAAGTGTCCTGAAAACAGATTTGTGAATTTGACATTGATAAATATGTAATATACAAAAATATTTTTTTTAAAGATGTTTATAAATAACCAATTGTACCCGAAAGTGATACATTGCATTACATTTATGTCTGTATTGACTTGTAGATTAAATTAAGTTGTTTGCAACAAAATATATACATTAGCACTTTGATTACAGCGCTAGATCGGGGCAGCGTTGCCGGAGACGCACTAAACTGTAGCTGTATTTTCTAGTCGGAGGATGCGCCAAAAAATTAACTGAAACATTGTATTTTTAGCATCTGTGTATCATCTATGAATATACAGAAGTAATGTCCGCCCCTGGTATTGTAGCGCCAACCCAAATAAAGCATTATTTTGTTCGCCCGCAATCCATACAGATTTGTATATACAAGACAGATATGTATAAGTCGCAAGTGCGTTGCACGCGATACACAGCGATGTTTAACGCCGTAGGAAAAGTGTTAAGATTAGAATACCGTTTTATTTTGGGTGTATTACAAGCTTATCTTAGTTTAATTACATAAAGAAAAAGTTTTGGGTCTAAAATGTATAAATTATAACTAAAATAGAGATTCCATGTAGCGCTAAAGAATCGTTGTTACCTAGAACGCGGCCTCTTCTGTTTGTTGGCAACGCGCGTCTTGTGGCTGGGCTTGGGTAGGATCTTGCGGTCTCCAATGAAAACCACATGCTTTCCACTGAACTTCTTCTCCAGCTCACGGACTAAACGGATTTGAATTTTCTGGAATGCCTTCAGCTTGGGCATGGGCACATAGATGATGATTGACTGGAAACAAAAAATTTTTGACAAATGAGGCTCCGCTACTGGTTTTCTTTTATGATATGTAATGGACACTGGCAACCAAGGGTACCTGATGCATAGTGATCACTGCTAGGTTATTTACCTACCTACCTACCTTGTCAAGGTTTTTAGTGCTTTAAGCTCTTTTATTTTGTGTAAAGTTCAATGGTGCTTGCACACAATTGTTGTGTTAGTATAAATCATTATAAACTTAAGGGTTAACATATAAATGCTGTATTTACATAGGCATTACAACTGCTGGTAGATACAACATCTGTGTCTATATAGACATTACACAGATGCTGCCAAACACAACAAGAATGAATCTTAATGTAAATGTAAGCACTGTCAGTGTTAATCAATCAGAGCCAGACTAACTATTTAAACATATAATTAAAATGGAGCTAATGTTTTTTCAAGACTTGTTTTCAAGAAAATGTTTCAATCTGTACATTTAACTTCAAGTAGATCAGCTGTTATCTAATTTATATTGTCTAATAATGTAAGTCTCTTCATGTATTTTGAACAGTAAAATTGTCTAAACATGGTACCAATGGTATTGCGATCCTAATTTTTACTGTTATATTAGAGAAACCTTGACCATTTTTTTCTTTAACATAAAAAGTACCGATTTACTCTACCTCAATTTTTAACACAGAGTGCATGTATCTCTGATCTCTTCGTAATTTTTTTATATTTTTAAGATTGTCAATGATTTACAACAAGTCGAGATTACGGGAGGCAGTACTAAACTGTAGTTCTTTTGTCTAGACTGGAGATGCACCAACAATTCACACAAATATAGTATTTTTAGCATCAGTGTACCATATACAAATACAAAGAAGTAATATCTGCCTTGACTCTTGTAGCGCCCATGTCGTTGTAGAAAACAGAACTACTGTTCGCCAATAATTCATACAGATCAGTATGCACAAAACATATACACAGCTGTATTCAACACCACAGGAAAAGTGTTAGTAGTAGGCATCTTAGCCTATATTTTATTAACCAATTCAAAGTGGCGGCCTTTTGGACAAACTTTAATGCCTGGTGGCGAACAAAATTGCCCAACACCAGGGACTTTGATGGTTTACAATCCCTGAAGTATGTGAAATCACGTGATCTGCTGAAACTGACATTCTAGGAAGGATCTGCATGATAAATAAAGACACTTGTTTTCAGAACAACTTTGATAAATGTCAATTTATCTGAGTCTTATGGCTTCAAATTTTGCCTCCTCTCGGGTGCCACCCACCATACACAAATGAAATTCATGGTACAACTGTGGTGCCATCCGCATGGAATTGGTTAAAACTACTATATTTAATTTGTGAGCCTTCCAAAGCAGTGGTTCAGGTTCAATCCCTGACTATGCTTAAAGTAAAGGCCAACCTCTTGAGGAGTAATGATCTCAATTATGACCACTTTGACTCATATACAAAAGTGTGTAATACATTGATTGCAAACGAAACACGCTGTTGTTAAAATTTGTTGGTAAATATTGTGCAGCATCTACTGTACATGCTTATGAGTTATAAATCAATGTTTCTAAAATTAATCAATGAGAAATGTATGGACATAAAAATCAAACATAGGATTAAATTGGAATAGTAGCGAGTGTAATGCTGATGTATTACTAATCCGTTTACTAAATTCACTCTTTTGCAACAAACACGATCGGCGACCCTTTTTTAAAATAAAACATACCTAAAATATTCATAATCTAAAATTTTCATGACCATTTGACTATTTACCTTCTTATTGTGCAGTTCAATTTCTTTAGCCTTGGTAATATATAACTCCCTAAGTTGGGCTTTTAGGTCAGAGTTGGTTTCCAGCTCGACCAGAGCCTGTGAGATCGAAGTCTCGAATTGGTCCGCCTCAGCGGCACCCGCTTTCATAATCTTCGTACTCATCTGAAACCACAAACACCATAACTTATCGACCTGTAACACAACACATTCCACTTTCGTGCACGTATAGGTTAGAAACTTCACAACTAATTTCTACAATTTATACACTTTGAAACGCATTACATTGAAGACTTTCTAACAATTCAAACTTGTATTAATGTAATTTACGAAATAAAAGGCATTTTGTCACTTTTAGCAACAAAAACAACGTTGAATACGGGACCGAGTAAATTGTCACCAGTTTATATCTATGTAATCTTTACCCTAAATATCAATTTTTTGGGATTTGTAGATTCTTCTTTACATAAATAACTAGGAATAATCTATATTTATTAAATATTTATCCCCAATTTTATAGGATTTATACAAAAATCCACAAAAATAACCACCTTGAGAACTGAGCGGGAGCAAAAGAGACAGAATCAGAATATGTCAAAAGTGTGCTCAGTATAAAAAATATTTTAGCCTGCATTTTCCCTATATGTGGAGATTGATATTAATGATTACAACAAAATTTTCCTACAAAATTTTCTTTCGTATTTATTTTAAGTTAAAGAAGATAAACACATCTACTGCATACGTAGTAATAATGTTCTATTTTTTGTTTTCTGTGGTTTGTATTGTCTGTAAATAAATGTATAAATTGTTAAAAATAAATCGAATAAAATATATTTGTTTTTCTTCGCCTTGTGTTATAAACATAATGTTATTAATAAATATTTTATATCTACAATTTTCAAAATGAATCCTCAAAATAAGGAAAATCTATACCTCTAGCAACATTAAATATTTCGTTCAAAAACAAATAAATAAAAGCTAAATTATTAAAAATATAAAACCACAAACGAATGTTTTTGTGTAATATTCGGTACTTAGTTAAGACTCCAATTATCATTTTTTCAAATACCTCAAGATAGGTATATAAGATATACAAGATAATCAAGTGCTAGTGTCATTGTCACAATGACACTGACATCATTTTTCTGTTATCTGTCTTGTGTTAGTTGTACGAAATTACAAATTATTGAGTTCTCATGAATTACATCTGTCGGGGATTTTATTAATATTTTCCAGGATTCAAAAAATCATATTTATTAACAGTATTCACTGGCTTCTTACTAGCCTTATTAAGTTTGTGTGTGGGTGTTTGTTAAAGTAACAGCATAAAAGACGAATCATCAATTTTGCTTTGAAATAAACTGCTGAATCTGAAACATTGCTGAGTTTCAGACACCGACAATGTACAAACTGTGTTACGTTACGTGTAAACAAACCTTGTAGTCCATTTAAATTAGTTCCCATTGACGTCGACTGTGCTGTTTGTTTAAAATGAAGCCTAATCATAATGTAAATGAGTAAGTAAACATTTTATGTATATTCAGTATTCAGTACGTTTACTTCATTGGATTTCTTTATTAAATTGATCTTAAATAAGCGATAATATACGAAATGTCGCATTTTATTTCAAATATTTCTATTTGTTGCTATTGAAAATTACAAATACATTTTTTAACAATTGTACTGATGCTTTTATAGTTAAATGTTAGTTATTCCGCCTTCGAATAAATACTGCAATTTACCTATTTTAAGGCATTTTATTGCCAATTTACAAAAAAACGAGAAATGGGAATAGTACTTTCCCCAGACTAGCCAATGTCTGAAGAACTCATTTTAGGCATATTTAAATATATATACTATAAACAAAGATTTAAATCTTTATTCCCAGTCAATACCTAATAATCAGGTTTAGAAAATACAATGAAACAGTATGAAAATAATATAATATTAAATTAATAATATATTAAATTTATTAATACAGTGCAACCTTAATGTAACAAACCTCAATATAACGACTTCCTCTATTTAACAACTTTTGGTAACCCCTTCGAATTGTCCACAAGAATTAAAATAAAATATACCTTTACATTTTTTATGAACAAACTCTTTACAATGTTACTCTTTACAATTAACAAGTTTTGTCAACTCAAACCCACCAATACAACATTCCCAACCAATTTTCCAATGTTCCTAACCAATGTATGACCCTTAATCTCACAGTATGTGCTTCAGTCGTGACAGGTTTCGCGAATAAATCTATTTTTTTACCTCTTTATAACAAAATTTTAGACCAACATTACCTCAATATAACAAACCTCAGTTTAACAAATTACTTGATATAACAAATATTTACTTGTCCCCTTGCGATTTGTTATATCGAGGTTGCACTGTATACCTTTAATTAGCACCATCAAGTATCAGTAAAATATGCAATCTGGGGAAATTAAAATATTTATTTAACAAAGTAATGTAAAATAACATTCCTGAATAATATAGCTTGAGAAACACTGTCTTACAGATAAAAATATATTTTATTAAGTGTATTGTTGAAATGGAAATTTTTAATGGTTACTATATATGTATCTTAGCAGCATTTATCATTACATAAATTAATGATATCGAGGAAGGAAATAATAAATTTCTCTTTAATAAACCTGTTTTATGCGACGATAAGAAACATACAAGGTGGTATCTAAAGGTGGTAGAGCCGTTAGAGCTCGCCCGGGGCGGCATCACCGCCACCCTCATAACCCGCCTTAAAGCAACATGTTCTTCTCGTATTGTGTTTCAGTTGGGGAGGTGTGGTTGCCGGATACTCATTATTGGAAGCAACCATCTTAGTCGTCAAGAGTAGTAATGCCTCCTTAATTAATATTAATGTCATTTCTTCATTCAAATGTAAATTCTAATTTTTGTTTAGTTCTGACTTTTCGTCTTTATGCAGAGCTATCTGTAGTTAATAGACTATGATGTAACATCTCACTATCAATTTAAATCAATCTAGGTACTTAATACTACAATGAATCTTTAAAGTACAATGAACTAATTGCCGAGATTAATTAATGTTTATCAAATGAAGAAACACTTTTACTCAATTTATCAATTAAACATCAGTATCATAAGTGTGTTATTCTCAGTAAATAAAACTCCTTTCTTAGTACTCATGAAGGCTATATGAAAGAACCAAATATAAAAAAATGAATACCTACTTTAAATAAATAATGGTTAAAAAAACTAAAAAAACACGCTTTCATAAAAAAATCAAGTAAAAATGTATAAATGAGAAAAAAAATATTGCAATGTAAAAAAAAGCTTGGGGTGCATGGTATCAATAGGTCACTGAAAAAGCACCCCATGCTTTTTTTACACTGCAATATTTTTTTTCTTATTTATATATTTTTTAGTTGGATTTTTTATATAAGCGTGTTTTTTTTAACTATTATTTATTTTTCTTTTCTTTTCATATTATTGCATTGTCATCCGTCCTTGATACGTGTGCAAAGTTTCTAATTAATCAGACTTTTGGAAATTGGTAAAACTAATGCTCAAAGAATCCGTTACGTACATTGATACAACCCAAGCTAATAAAAGCGTGTTAAAAATAATCATTTTTCCATATTACATTGCATGCCCTCTTTCAACCACTTAACGTTTTGGTTTTGCAACATAACGGCCTACGAATATCTCCAAGGCCTACTCTTTTTCTGTGTTAAAATTTGTTGAAATCGGTTCAGGCATTTTTAACTAAAAACGGAACATATATACAAACAAATACACTTACGAATTTGTGATATTAGTAGGATTAATTGATAGGTACTTTATGTGAACTTTATTTTAATGAGTTTTAACATTTTTAATTTGCCATTATTTTTCCTGCGTTGCTTCAAGGAAAAGATAAGAGTAACGGTTTGGCATTCTCCAAAAATTGTTAATTAATTTTTTTCTACATTTGAGCTCGATATATGCAGTTTCTATTTTTGTTTTTAATCAATTGTATTTTTTGGGTTCTAATGCCAAGTGACTATAAAGGGAAATCTTAATTTAGTAATGCCTGTCTGTATATGTTAGCTATTCTTCATATATTATATTACTATACTACACAGACTAAACTGGCGCTCTTTTTACTAGACTGGAGAATCGCCGACAATTCACATAAATGTTGTATTTTTAGCATCGGTGTAGCATCCACGAATACATTGACGTAATGTCCGCCTTCGGTGTTGGAGCGCCGACGTAAACAAAACACTTATGTTTGCCCGTAATGCATATTTGTACGTACAAGCCGCGGCACGTTGCGCCTAGTAATACGCAGCAAACTTGTACGCAGGGAAAGTGTTAAACGAAAATTTTTGCTGTGTCCTGTCGGTCCTAAATAGCAATGCCCTCACTTTCCTTGAACACAAGAGGCGACTAAGGCATCCTTAGGATGCAGCACAGTTTTGCTGTATAGCGTTTAGACCGTGTTATGATTATGTTGGTGGCTCAATATGTGGATCATGGTCACTAATCACGCATTGCCCAGCGCGATAAAACCGCCACTGAACCCCTATTAAAAAGGGGACAGACCTATATCTAAAAATCGATATGATAAAGTGGGCGGAAGGATGGAGACTCAATGATATGGTAATCAATGGTGACGGTTAACATTCACGAAAAATAAATGTATTAGTGTTAGCACACCACGCATGTGACTGAGACAGGATCTGTGTATATATTCAAACTTGATCTGAAAATATATTTTTTAATTTAAGACATTTCTTAAATAATAAAATTATCATCATCATCATCGTCATCATCATTATCTGCCTACAATAGTCCACTGCTGAACATAGGCCTCCAATGACAGACCACTGAGCTCGATCTTCACCTTTCTTCATCAATAATAAGATACTTGTATTAAAGTGAATGTAAGAGGCCCCTTTCTAAATTTACACTTTACAAGGTAGGAGAAGTATAGTTCGACCGGGGAGGTACCACCGCCACCCTCATAATCCGACGTAAAGCATTACTTGTGTTTCGGTTGGAGAGATGCGGTTGCCCGCTACAGTTTGAAGCGAGATGACCATCTTAGTCCTCAGGAGTCTCAACGCATCTATGTTTGAGCGCAGATAGGATTTCAGTCGTGATAGTGGTTGTACGTGGATGTCTATGTGCTGCGACTATTTAACATCAGGCGGTTTGCATGCTCGTTTGTTATTCTTCTCACATAAAAAAATAGCTTTCTGATTTATTTCATTGTAAATATAATATGAAGTCATATTATTTATTTATTCGGACTTTGGAACTTCAGTATGCGTGGTTTAAAAGCACTCGGCGCCTTTTATTTCTTTAATTTAAAACCCATCAATCATGTAATACAAATAAACGTCGTATCCTATTAAATGTTACAAAACAATTTTTCACTCAACAACTTTGATACGACCGTTTGATAAGCTAATCTGCTCGTAATAGCGAATTTGATAACTGCAGTGACCCGCCAGCCATTACAGCTGCCATACGTGTTGAAACGAGCGCCATTGAAAAAACGTTAGTACATTTTTTTTCTTTAATGGCAATGGCGTATTTACACTCTGCCAATGACAAGTGAAGCGGAGAAATAAAGTATAAAATACGGATAAAATTTGGAATAGGAAAAATCAGCACAGGAAAGTAGTACATATTTTATATTTGAATTTGTTTATTTTTTTAAGCGCTTTAACCGCGCTTGGAATGTTCTGGATTCCATAGTCGCCAGCTAAAATATAAACAAATATTAACCTTTTTGTTTTTTATTATGCGTTGGTATGTATATTATTTTTATGTTCAACAAGTTAAGCCACATCTGTTCAAATTGTTTTTGTATAGCAATATAGTACAGAAATAATTTCTTTTTATCATAAGCATGATTGTAGAAAGAATCTTTTCTTTTCTTTTTATTGTGAAAGAGTAAGAAACGGGCATGCAGGCCACCTGATGTTAAGTAGTCACTACAGCCCATAGACAACCA
>DWON01004439.1:0-16245 GCA_018251015.1 Phocides pigmalion okeechobee | reverse complement strand
CGCGATTATAAAAATAACAAATGTATGTCTAAAATCAAATTAACATATGACTACAAATAAAATACATATAATTACAAGTACATTGTATTATACCTTAGCATTCATTTTTAAAGGCCCAAACTAAGTTTATATAGATTAACTTTAATACATGCACATCGTATACACGTACGCACATAAAATGTAACGACGAAATAATGTACCTAAAATTTATGTGTACATAGCACTAACTCCAACATACTAATTTTATTGAAATATGTATTACAAAATAAGGCAATAACTACACGAAATTTATTACGTCAATTACTGTTCCACTATTGCAAATAACTATTTATAATTAATTGTTGTAGTGTTATGTCAATGGCATTGATTTAAGCTCTTAACACCTTGTAGTTGATCGTTGAACTAACGCATCGAATCTCGTAAAGTAATAGAAACCTTGAGTTCCTAATATTAAATTAATTTACGAAACCGACACCATTTCAGCTAACAGATTAGGTACTGGTGCTTTTAAATTTAACCATAATACTTATCTATTTAAAAAATATTCTTTAAACTAAGTTTATGAAAACATTGATGCATGTTACAATTTAATGAAAAATATTGACTTACAGTTTATTCAGAGATTTTCGAAATATGATCCTCGTTAGAAACAACGACTAACATCGGAACAGCGTGGCATAGTACCCTCGCGGAAAAATCTCCAAGTTGCAAAGCAACACTAATGATATACTTTAGAATGAGATCGACTTGCCTCAGTGTAAATAACAATTAATGTAAAGGTTTAAACATATTAAGTAAACATACACAGTATCCATCGGACGCAAGCGAGTTGAGGCTGAGTGACCGTGAATTGAGCGCTGCCACTGAATCAAGGGATGTAAGCGATCGCGATCTCTCCTTGTTCAGCCCGTTGTTTTTATTCACCGACCGTGATTTTCTTTCGGGTCTCACTGGGGGAGTTTCCACGTCAACTTCCGCCGGGGCCTCTGCCTGAGGCTCTGGAGGTTTCAGTGGAGGTACCAATTTGGGCTTGAAGTTCTTTTGGCTGGCTAGTAACTTTTTGTCTAACTTTTTTAACACTGGAGTCATTAAATTTAAAGAACCTAAAGTCGCTCCACTGAGGTAAACTCCACCATATCCGGAGCTGGTTCCTCCGTATATACCGAGGTTCGATGAGGGTCGGCCGAGACCGGCTGTGTAAGGATTATAGTTTCTGTAGGTATTAGAACTGTATGAATTCGAATAAGGATTGTACTGTCCACTGAACATTGAACCTAGCATGCTCGGTGAGGAACCATAGTGAGAAGTGAGACTTCTCGGCCGCGAAGAATACCTATCCTGCTTTCGACTCATCTCTGCTTACATCCCACAAAGACGCGACGTGAACCGAAATAAGACGTTAGCGACGGCCGTTCGCTACGGGGTATGAAAACACACTGACTGTTTTCCAAGTCTTATAAATCTCTGCTGAGTGAAAATATTGTCGACTCCCACACAAACCACTGGTCCATAGAGATGTGCGAGCGAGACGCCACCGTGACGCATTAAATGATGAGATAGGTGTACCCCAGGAACACGTGAGGAAATCATCACCTGTAAATAAAACGAAAGCGGTGCGATCGACTACGACGCGCAGACATTAGTCCTGAACATGCTTCAAGGGTAGCATCGGAAATAGAGTGTAGAGACGAACACTAATATCATCGGCGACGCCTCGTCTGTCACCAAAGGTTCGATTTTGGCATGGCGTTTGAAGGCCTGCGTAACGCCCGCCTGGTTTATTCAGGTACGCATGCGCTAAAAATAAGCGTTCGCGCATCTGACGGACGAACATCATATATTACACCTAAACATAAATAAAATGTCACGGATGCTCGTAACCATTAAAGGAAGATATACCGCATGTAAATAAAAGTAGAATAGACTAGACTATGAGTCATTACTATGATTGAGCTGAGACTTTGCCGAGAGATAGGTAGTCGACGAACATTTCACAGTAAATTATGTTTTACATTTAAAAAATCTTCAAAACAAATGAAAATATTTTTGCTAAAGATGCGTTATTATGAAATCTATTTTCAAGTTTACGTAGTTCTGAATCAGACGACTACTGACCCAAATTCTGACTTGTTTGGAGCAGTCTAAAGTACATGACTGGAATTTTGAACGACGCATTCGAAATCCACAGAAATAGTTGTGAAACTATGTTACAAAAGATTCTATTTTTATGTAACTTTCTCGATATACAAATATGACTTACGAGATTTACAATGTAGTACAAATGTAAAAAGTTACCATGCTAATCCAATAAAAGGTGGCAGATATTTTTATAGTTAATATAAATAACATTTTAACATTAAATGCTGGTGACTAATAATAATGATGGGGATGACGTCACATCGCCATGTGTGCATTTACAATAAAATATACAACCGTCATCGGCGGATACGCTAAAAATAATAAAGTTTCTAAAGGCACATCAAATTTCACTAGCGGTACATTAGTGTCATTCTAACAACGTAAAATACCTATATACATTTCAACCAATGCTTTGACAATTGTTTATTATGCGTATACACTGTTGCGAAATTATTAACGTAATAAAGTGCTATATCCAAGAACAGGATATCATGGAAATAACCCGTAAGAATTATACCTTCCAACGTCATAATATATTTCGGTTTCGCAAAGTGCTCTATTCTGATATTCGCCAATGTAGTAGTAATATTGTAAACAGTACAATCTAATTTATTTATAATTTTACCATAGCCTAGAAAGTCATACAGACATGTGTTAATAAAATGAATAGTCTGTAAAATATGTACTGTATTGACTGATTCTATTTAAAAAATATAAAATTAAGTCATTGTATGCAGTCGTCAAATCAAAATATGAATGATAAGTGTAAAAACAAACTGGAGAAATTGAAAAAAGAACTACGGCTGTAAAATTGATATATAGAAAATAAATTACATTGCAAAATAATAATTAATAGTCACAGCCCGTCATGCAGAGGTCAATAGAGCATACCAAGTTCTAATATGCAAAATATTTTCAGTTAACTACTTGTGATACTCAGGATGGAAAAACCTTGTAACGTTGAAGATAACTGATATTAGTTTGATAACTGCAATGTCTGTAGTGACAATATATGCTTCATAATTGTATGTAATGACAAAATAACACGCGAAATAACTCTTGATTTTGATTCACTATGTGCGTAATGAGTGCGCGCCAGTACAGTGCACGTTCTACGTTCATATGTATCAGTACGGGCGTACAAACCATACAAATAACTAACGACTTGTTATTTTTATCATGTTTTACTTCTTCTCATAAAGTAACGCAATAATTAATTAATCATAGACCATATTTACTATCAACTAACTCTATTTTTGTGTAGAACTGACTTGTGAACAATATATATTTTTGTAATATTGAAATATCAGGGCGATTGTCACCGGGGTTATAATATTCATCTCATAAATAATAAAGAATATTATCTGGAACTGTTCAATTTAACTTACAACGTTTGTTATATAATTCCTATACCTATTAAAATCTAAACATTCAATTTAAATAAAAAAAAACATATTTTTAAACAATTATATATTTATAAAACGATAAAATACTTGACTTTGGCATAATAATTCGCACAATTTTCATATGATTACATTATAATTGACCAATTGTTGCTTATTCATAGTTTTATTGCTCATTGATTCGGACACTTCGGAAGCATATTACAGACATCCATTTATATGTATAATACCTTAATTAGGAAGACATTTTACATTACTGAATGCCATAAACCAGGAGGACGTAATCATAGTGAATCTCTTGAGTCCGTGATTCACTGTAAAAATTATTTCCGTATGAATCGGTTTCTGCAGAATGCAAAACGGAATCATGAGTCATTTATGAGTAACTTCTCATGTCACTGGTAAGGATTTGTTTCGACAAAATCCCTTTCCCAAGTGTTTATACCTATCTGATGAACCAAAAAAACCCATATCATTATACGAGCTTAATTATCAAAATGTTGCAGAGAACAGTAAAATCTTAAGTGATTATCGCTTAAGATTTTGCTTGATTGGTATCTATATAAGTAAAAAAAAATTTTAAAGTCTTAAGCCCAATATTAAACCAATTTAACTGGACGTTGATTGCTTCATATTTTATTGTTATTTAATGACATATCAACAATGGCTCGGATTAAAACTGCCTAAAGTATCGAAAGCCCAGACCGTAATTTATAATAGTCACTAATTATCTCTATATGTAATCAATACAACAATTAAAATCCATGACATGTTACGTTATGTCATGGATTTTACTACATGATGAGATCAAAATTTAACTTATTTAAGGCAAAACGTAACGTGCACATAAAAATACAATACAGCACGCGCTGACGGACTTATGGAGCATTGTACCGCTCGCCCTAATTTATGAGTCGCTTATAATGCTGTGTAACATCTGGATTGAAGCCAATTTGTCACGCTTCACACTGGACACCGCATAAATGTAAGCTTTAAGCGAGTAAAAATGCGCATTAAACGCGAATATAAATTTATTGCAATTAATCTTGTCGTCTATTAATTAATTACACACGATAATTATATCGCAACAATATTCAGCTACAAGTCAAAAGCAATGCAACGATGGTACTGACGCCGCTTGTTCCAAATATCTGTTAATAGATTTCTGTAACCGCGGCCTTAACACAGTCTGATGCAAAAATACAATTTACGAGGGGAATGACGTAGCCACCATTTGCTTTATACGCATTACGACAAAATACACGGAAGTACATGAATATGTCTTTTTCATGTCTTCATACGTCAAACATTTTATAGTTTATGTGGACATTTGGTTTTATATCTCGCTCTACTGTCAATTTGTCATATAGTGCCTCATGTGGATTCGACGGCGTGTGGCCGAAAATACTCGTACATTGCTCATTGTTTGCTTACGTCAATGCGGCGTACAATACGCAAGCTTTAAATGGCGCTTAGGAATACTAAAGTCTGGATAAAGCCAATTGTAGTCAAGGAACAAGTATAGACACACACATCTTCTGGCTTTTTATCCGTATTAATACCTAATAAAATATATGATAGGTTGATTTAATAATGAGTTTTATGGTACTTTCCTGTTCACACACAAAGTCTACCCTGGTAATGACCACCAGACAGTTATGACCACCAGATAAAATTGCTCTTTTCATTGTCCCTACGTAATATACGACGAATATGGAGGACGTCCTACCCTTTGCACTCAAGCGAAGGGAAGTACGTTAGGAATATTCAGTCTTGAGAGTAACATGCAGTGCAGCCACAGCCACAATGCAGTAGTTCTCACCCAGAGCTTTACTGTTTTGGATCGTGCTAACAAATGTAGACGTGAGATTAGACAGAGCATAGATCACAGAATTTCGAAATTTATCTGTCATAACCTTTGCTTGCCAGAGGTAGATTGATTTGTTTAAATTAACACTCATAATTCAATGTCTGCTAAGATTTATTTCACATTCCACATAATCTAGTTGGAGTATACGGAGATACAGTAAGAGTCTTCTATAAAGGCAAGAATCGCTGGTTGAAATTGGAAATTATTAGTGAGACCAGGTTTCTATAATCTTAAATGCACAAAATATATACTACCGCGACGAAGATCAAAGGGTCTAACTTAAATGTTTATAATCACGCACTCTTACAAGATGTTCATGAATATTTTCAGACATTCTCAGAGAGAGCTACAAGTTGGGACGCTCCATAAAATATACAAAAAGAGCTTCTTCAAAGTCAGCAATGTGCAGTGTGCATACTCGTTTGCTATTTTAATAGCATGAAATAAATTATATACTGCTCGACAATACTGTAAATTTTTTACACATATAAGTATAATGGAAGACTCAATTACTTCCAGTACGACTACTTCATAATGAGATAACGCATAGTATAAAAATCGCGACTTTCATTGTATAAGAATAGCCAAATAAATCGGAATGAGCCAAGTGGGTGTCATTAATATCTGTCTCTTGTCTGTCTTAACAGCAAGGTGTTTGACCTGCTGATCTCCATTCTCACTTTCTCAGAACAATAACATCTATTTATATGTGAACGTGTAACAGTTCTGAAATGATGGATATATGGAGACGTTGAATTTTCGAACATGGATAATTTCAATGTTACTTTTTCAATTCAAAACGAAAACTTGGCGATGGAACAAGATGTGAATCAATTACTCATTTCAAGTGGCAAGATCAAAACAGAAAGACACGCGCCTGTTTAGTTCTCATCTCAACCGCTTCACTATAATAAAATCCAAAATGGTTTAAATCAGACAACCTAATAATAGCCCTTCGTTGAGCAAGTCTCCTTTTTGTATGCAGAGCACACGAGAAAGATATGATAAGGTTGAATTTACGTTTATGTTTTCGATTTTCATGTTATTAGTTGGTTTGTTTTATATTATCATAAAAACCAACATTATTATTCATTAGTGCTGGGCACAGGGTTAAGCCCTAGTCCACCACACTGAGCATGAACGGATTAGTATACTTGATACAGCTTTGTGAACTTTATAGGGAAGTCTGAGGCATGAAGGTTTCCTTACGATGTTATTATTATTTGTTAGAAAGTGTTATTATTAATTTCCTATAAGTACATAACTCGGCAAAATCCGATGCCAAGGATTCCAAGGCCAGGCTGGAATCTTACCACTTAGCTATCAATGCTTGCTGTTTTAAAGATGTTATTAAAAAGGTTACCTTTTTAAAAATAAGTTTCATTTAGAAAAGATAATATAATACAAGTCGTTATTATAAAACAATTACATGTAAGTCAAGTCTTTGGTAGTATCGTTGTTGATGATATGGTGTAGTGGGTAATAAATAATGTTGCTTGTTGTAAACGACAAGTACATACCAATACCAATACGTTACAGAATACTGGAGATTATTTTGTTGCTTCGTATCCATAATAATAGTGACGAGCTCAAATCACTGACGAGTCAGTAAAAAGTCTATTTGAATAAAAATATTTTTAATTTGATATGAAAATGTTTTATTTTCAGCAACAATACTTAAATCCGACTCATAATTGAATGACACGTAACAAATTAGAGCTTTTAAAAGTAACGAAGGTAAAAACATGTTTTTAGTTTCTAGAATACTTCTTAGTTTCATTTCAATGGATAACATTATATTTATGTTGAGTACTTTTTAATATCACTTTTCGAACAGTAAATTCGACGTGTTCAAAATTACTAAGCGTTTGTAAGTCTTTATAAACATTTCAGATGTGTGTATAATATGCTTTATTTTGAAACGAAATATTATCGACTAACCATGCAAATATTTATTTGTGGCGGGCTTGGTGGGTGTAGAATTGGACAAGTGATTTTCTTAGCGGGACACGTGTAAGTACGTGACTTTGCGTCGAAATACTATTTACAGTTACAGTACAATGTTTATATTCGGTAAGTTTATACACAGTGTTGTTTCTCAATTCCTAAACAATTATGTTAAGCAGTGGAGGTTTCAACTTTAATTAGCTCTAGTACTCATATTACTTGTACTGCTTTTGTTTCGAAAGACGCAGTCGGTAATAGATGATTACATCATTAATGGGAGTATTGGGGAGATGTGCGAAAATTTTCCCTAAAGTGAAATTTCCCCGAATACTACAAACTAGGAAGCCTATAGAACGAATAGCGTGAATTTCACGCCATATAATTACGATATTCCTACTATAATGTAAAATGTTCCTATCTCCTGTTTTGGAGCGAAAATCTTCGACCTTTTTACTGAAAAGATCAAGTTATGTGAGATTTTTATTCTCTAAAATCACTTTAGTGGCCATGCCAAGCTTAGCTTGAAAGTTCCTATGGTCAAAATTACGAACAATTTTACGATACGCTTAAATAGTTATAAAATCAGTAAGTCGTAAGCTATGTTACTCTGTGATATATCAAAGTAATTCCTTGTTTTCCATTAAATTAAAAATATTTTTTTTGGGTACTCATAACAAGAATTATAAAATAACACAATATTGCAAACGTATCTCGTAAACAAGCCCAAGTCAAAAATAAACTTGACTTTTTCAAGATGGTTAGACCACGTAAATAATCTAAACCGTGGGTGTTAGATTATGTTAAATTATGATGAATCACGACGTATAAAGAACAGTAACGGTAGGTATGGTGGCTTGAAAAAGTATAATTCACGTTTTCGTGCATTAGAGGATTTGCAATCTTGATACTAATGACAATGACCGACTGGCGCCCACAAAATGGTAAAACATTTTCGGGTGTATAATTTATTACTCCTACTTCATTACATTGGTACGGTCAGTAGAAAATTGAAAGACAATAATAGAACTTTGTATTCTATTAGCTCTGTTCTTTATAATCCGAAAGATAACAAAAAATCAAGTAAATGAGACACTTAATTTTACCACAACTGGAGTAATGAAAATAAGACCTTTATGTTTTATAGAATTTTCTACTTGTAAATGACATTAAATGATGATGGGTTATCGATATAAGCCAGAGTACGTGTAGGGTGTAATTATCCATTCAGGTGTATATTAGAAAATACATATTTAGGTGTTTTAATCGACGGTCTTAATGATGGTTTTAATGATTGGTCAGCGCGGTACAGGGTCTGCTTACTTTGGAATCAGATGACCGTGTGAGAGATGTTCTAACATCTTTATTTATCTATATGTGAGAAAATATTAAATACAAAAGCATTTCGTCCTTGTCAAAATACAAAGAATGAACATTTGTCATCAATGAAGTTTTAACAAATAGAATGATCCACGTCTCGAAAATGAAACATGAATTTTGTATTTATTTTAATATTTTGAAGAGGAATGTAAGTATTTTAAGCATGTTATCTAATGCCAGTGACCTACCTGAACAGTTTCTGTGTCAACATCGCCCTCGCCGCCTCCGCCGCGGTCGTTAACGATGTCCTAAAAACAAAGGACATCTTTTCATTCTATAATTATTACTAAATCAGATATTATTTGCATATTCCGGTAAATTACTAAACATCCCACTCATTCATTCCTTATACATTTTTGGTAAGTTTGGACTATGAAATATAATATTTTTTAATTGGAACACTCGTTAAACAACATAATGTGGCTAACGTATAATATTATATCGTAAACGTTATGGTTTTTAAATCCAGAAATATTGTTGTGAAAACCATAGTATTTGCTATGTAAAAGTAAATGTTTTTTGCCAGATGTTCTTGAAGTCCGGTTAATAACTTCTGACTTCTACTATTATTTTGACATACCTTGAGTGGTGTCAGAAATATTTAAAGGGCGTGAACAAGGCAAAGAAACACAAAATATGCTTTATAGTACATATATTATGACGACGATTGTGATTCTTCACGGGTCAAACTATCGCCCTTCTCAAGACACAAGACTACAATACCATAGCAAGCCCATAAACATACAATCTTAAATAGACTGAAATCCTATTTGACCTTGTATGTAGACGCATTGCTACTCCTGAGGACTAAGGAGGCTTCGCTTGTAAATGTGGCCAACCTGAATAAAACATGAATTACTTCACACCGTCGACGACCGCACCGGTCTGTTGGTTTTCGTATAGACTCAAAAAGACTACTTGATTATCTCCATTTCATGATAAGAGGAAATAAATCTTACATCCATGTCGACCTGCCCAACGCCGGTGGAGCGCCGCTTGGGCCTGCGCCGGCGCTGGATGACATTGAGCGCGGCCTGTGTGCTCGCCGGCGACGCATTGTTCGACGACTTGCTCTCCGAACTGCTCTCCCTCTCTTTCTCCTCCTCACCTACATTTAAAATCACAGAAAAAGGTATTCTAATGTGCAATGCAATCAGAAAAAAATAAAAACAAAAATGGGATAACATACAGATGGTTGAAACCAAAACGTCTATCTGGTGCAGTACATATTATAACGTAGTGTATCTAGCGTCTAAAAATGAAGCGAGGTCAAAACTTACCGGATCGTATCTCTTCCTTGGTGAGAGTGGCGGTAATGTTATTGGCGCTATTGGCGGTGGTATTGGCGGTGGTGTTGGTGGTGTTGGCGGTAGGAGTGGTGGTGTTGGCGGTGGAGGCTGTGGGCGCACGCCGCAGCGGCAGCGTCACCGTCGCCTCAGCGGCCGCGCGAGGCGATGACCGCCCCGCGTCCTCCAACTCAAACTATATTATGCAAAATTCACGATCAAGTCTAAGAATTGCCTATATGCATGAATATCTAATATATCGCTTGTAATTCTATATAAAACATATTTTAAGACTTTCATTTGTATACTAATATTGTAAATATATTAGTATAGTTACATCTATAATCAAACTGTATGCACTAAGTGTTTCTAATTCAATGGTATCTCCTAATACGGATATTATGTGTTGTTTCGTCCATTGTACAATTTTGTAATAATAAAAATACAGGTACGCACATACATTTCTGTACACCAAGACTTAAAGATAAATGTGTACATTTATAGTTAATATCAGCGGCACACTTATCACAGCAGAGCGCTTTTATCGTATCTACGCACAATCTGTGATCGATCTTAAATAGATACTACAACTATATACTTTCCATTTAAGAACTACTAAAAATAATATTAAAATTAGTTACCATGTAATTTTGATGTATCCTACTTGAAGTAAGCTATAAAAGATTAAATAATTTTAATAACAATTATCCTCAAAAGACAAATTATAGATGCTTATGCAAACTAGACAATTTTATTTATAATTTCAAAAAATTCACGTACTACATCGTAGGCGACGGAAGTTGTAGCTCTTAAATAAAATCAAAGTAAAAACGTTTTTAATATCACATTCACAAACATCGTGAGCATCATAAAACTGAAAACATAATTTTCAACTTACCATAACACTATCATTTTCTAAAAAACAATAACTGATGTGACATAATGATATTCTATTCGAACAACAAATAAATTGTGAATAAAAGTTCTATTTTGGCGTTGTTATAGCATAGCAGTGACCCAAAGAAATATTTATTTTGAAAATGGGTCACGACTGCTTTGCGTCTATTGAGGTATTTAGAACAACAGTTACGACCATTTTCTCCAATTTGCTACCACTCGCCATTAGAATTTATACTGAGGCAATGATATAAATTAAATTAAAAATATACGTCTGTTAAACTACTTACAAACATCCATTGTTTGAAACGTATATTGATATACTAAACACGACATAATTAGAAATTGTAAAGTATTTGTTTAAAAATATAAACACATTTACGCTTATATTAGGTTTGTGCAATAACTTTCAGTTTTTAATAACAAAGTTAATTCTTATAATTTCATTGTTCTCTATAAACAATGTCTTTGCATTAAATATATTGAGTTTTATTCGTATTTTATGATTGGAAGAACGATAAGTAAATCAAAATGCTTGTTATCACAACATTAAAAGGACACATCATAATGTATGACACATTCTGAACAGGGCACAACATATGAAGCGAACAATCATGCTAAAAACAAAAAAAAAACAAAATGATAAAGGACATTTTATGACTAGGATGAATAGACACGTACATGCAATTAGTAGAATCTAACCATCATCGATCTAATGGCTTTCAATTTCATTTTAATAGTGATTGTTACGTTAATACTACGAGCCGTCTCACACACGTGATAGTATGGTCATAGGTGACATGCTTAGCAACGAATCAGCTGGAACCGATATACAACGCTTACTTCTATTTCAGAGGTTCTTTCATATTTTTATAGAATTTTCATAATAAACAGTTCTTATGTGTTGGTCTTAACCAAACGTATACAGAGTTTGTATACTTATAACTAAGTGGTGTGATAACTCAATGCAATTAGATAAGTAGAAACCCAAACTTTATTAAAAATCTTTTTAATAATCTGGAGAAGTTCAAAAAATGTGTGTAGACAATATGGAAATTTATAATATCTCTCTGCGAATCTTCCTATATCTTCTACACAAGATCTCGCAACATTAAAATGATTATAAAGAGGTGAAAAGACGAGAATCGCTTCTGAGTGATGTGATGCTCTAGCAGATTAAACATGATATTCAATCTTTTAAATTTGTATATATATCTGCAGTGTAAAACAAAATCCGTAATAACCTATCCAAAGTTTTTTATTCTTCGTCAAATGGTTAGTTTACCACATTGCAACATTTTATTTGTGAGCATAAATCCGATCACAACGAATAAATACCATAAATATGTAATTATACCAATAGTATTTCCCAAATAAAATGCTGTATAATCTAATTAATTATTGTGGTTGTTAATAAACCTACCCACCACATATCGAAAATAGACTTAATTCTCCGAACAAACCATTACAATTTACATGCCGTATGCTATATTCAACAACACTGTAATATAAATATTACCGTTCATATACATATAACTTTAAGCAATTATTTCTAATTCTGTTACGTATCAACATATTTTAATAATAAAAAACTATAGTTCAGGAATACATATTAAATTCACTCTATAATCACATAGTTACTTGTTGAACCAAAAACATGTACAGTTAAATAGATAGCTAACTGGCACGTCAATACGTAACAACATCAGAACAACAACATCGAATACCCGCACTTTAAAACATAAATTTTGAAAGACATTGCCACACCATGCCGAGTTGCCGAAAATTTTAATGACCGCGGAGACTACTAATGGCTATCGTATGATTTTAGTACGTTTCAAAGTGGCTTCTGACGATATTTATAAGAGAAGATACATGTAGTCATGACAATTTCTCTTGACATTTGAATTTAATCGCTTTGTAAATATTTTCCAATTTTAATGACCTTTATTTTAGTTTTAAAAACACGTTCTAGTAGCAACATTTCTACGCATGACTAAAGGTATTACTTTAGTTTCAATTGATCGAATGTCAACTGGCTGCAGCCACCATTGAACTTTAGGTGCCCTGTACGCTCGTAAGCAACTTTTCCATATCTAAAATACAGGAGAGAGAATACATTAAAGTTTTAATATTTATGACCCTGCCCTTAACATTTGCTGACATTTAAATTGATATGACATTTGTGACACTACAGAACCATGTGCTGCCAAAGCCTACCATTTTACATGTACATCGTATGTTTTGATTACCTCTCCATTTACATTTTTAACATTGGAAACATTGAAATTTTCAGTCAAAAATGGATGCACTTTCTTAAGCTCATAGATTATTACAATATTAATAACTAGCAAATATATGCCTAATTTATGTACTTGAGTGAAAGTTCCCTACCATCATTCATAATCAATCGAAATACCTATAATATAAGTGACATATAATTTTAAAGTGAATCAAAATGTATTATCAAATGTAATGTAAATTGTATCTTTTCTTATATAAAATCCATCAGGAAGAAATGAATCGTTTGCGCCGTTTAATATTAATTAGTACTAAAACCACCGAATGCCACTTGGGGGTCGATCCGCGGGCAATATAGACCTTGTTGGTGGGGTCGAGCCGCAGCCGCCATGACGGGCGACGCTCACTGTTGGCGGCGATGGTCGCGGTAGCGGTGGCGGTGGCGGTCGCCAGCGCAAGCGTCACCGCCACGTCGCCGCCCCCAATCGTACCGCGAGCCTATGCAATATTACCAAAGTAAAGAGACTAAGGGCATTACCATCATCTCTTAAAATATTCTTTTTTTAAACTTACGTTGAGGTCCATTATACCTTTATGTCGATTTAGTTCTACCGCATTGGATTACCCCTTAGGAAACGCTATACAACGTTATGCAGAGATATTCTAGTGGCGTGGAGATTTCGGTCTCCGACACTGGGGGTCTGGGATTCGAGTCCCTGGGATGCGTTTTTCCAACTCATGTGTGTATTATTTGCTCTAGTGTTCTTAAAACGTAGTCTACATATATCCCATTGGGTCAGCGTGGATTGTGGCCTAAACCTTGGTTGACAACGAACGCTATAACAATTTCTGATGAAAACGAAGCACTATCCTTATTTTAAGTAATCGCGAAAAATAATAACATTCTGTTATATCACTATGCACCAAAGGCAATTGTTATACACGATGGTTTTAAAAGATAATGGTAAAGCCCCAGCAGTTTGACGCCGTTATACCTCGTAAATCGTAGAACGTACGATAAGTTTAGAATAAAGTCCCCCATTACTGACGATTATTAAGTTCGAAATGTCGTGGCGTGTAATCTCACAGTTATACAGTCTAGACCCAAAGGCCTATGTATTGTTGTAGCTTCCTCTGCGATATGACAGTCCCGTAATACACACGATTCCCATTATAGTATATTTTGGATTACATTTTTCTAAACTTCAACCTCATTTCAGAACGAACATTTACACGCTTGGTATTATTTACATTTGTCTATAAATGTGTCTTTCCAGAAGATTTTCAGAATTCAGCTCAATAAAAATATCAGAGGAATAACCTTTCAAGTGATAAATTTATTCCGGTATTAAACAGCTTTAGGAATAATCTATATGCTTTAATTTATTCGTCACTTAACCTAATATAAACTAGGCAATGAATTTAAAAACATAGCCCTTTTTGTAAAGAAATTAAAATAAATAGTAGTCACATTGTATTGCAAGCTCAATTAAAAAGTAGTCACAGATTAGCTCCCACTCCGATGTTAGGCACTGGCATCGCCAATATCGTTTATTTTATATCACGCTTATGACTAATTTAGATAAAACGAAGCAATTCACATTGTAGTAAAGCTAATTTTACAACACACGTAATTGAAGGTCTAGACAATTAATGATATATTAACCGTCTTGCACAAAAATAAGTTTTATTGATTCGCACAGAAGTAATAAATTCTTAATAAATTTAGACATATTTATGCAATGTATCGTTTTTGTTCTATTTTATTACGTCTCTTATAGTTTTAAACATATTTACATACATTTAACACATATCAAATGATGATTTATGTGAATTTTAATGGAAAATCGATTTATATGATTGTCTACTCTAACTAAATGCTAAAACAGACGTGGTGCAACGTCGTTAAATAATACAACTTTAGTCACTGTCACATGCATATTGACTGAATTTCAGATAAGACGTGACTTTTCCAAAACGTCATCATACAAACAAACAAAAATAAAATTAAAGAGGTTTGCCATTTCATTTTTTTTATAATTTATAACTAGAATGACGTTAAAGAACAGGATTCTTATGGAGAAAAGAATATGTTTAAGGGCCTTATCACAGTCGCGATTTGTCGCTTGTTAGGTGCGAACATTTAAATAAGAAAAATAAAAATATTATTTCGTAGTAGATTCTTTACAGCATTTTTTTGAAATGTCAATGAATTACCGCCTTGCTACTTTGAAACCGTCAACACCCTAACTTTGTCGTGATTCTAATGGTAACGGTCTCGCAACAGTATTGGAGTATCAGCGTAGCGGCTCTTGAACTGGATATTTCATATTTGGAAGTCAATTAAGAGTTTTATCTTTTGTATGTAATATTATTGGATATTTTCACTAAAACTCCCATGCAAATCGCGACTGCGACCCTTAACGTCAACGTTAAATCAACGTCAATGTCAATATACAAATGATATTTCCTATATTTAAAACATGCCTCCATTTTCCAACATGAAAAATATATTTTTATGTCTCGAGTGGCCAAATGTGGCGTATTAATTAAAGAGTTAAACATAAAACTAGTTTCTAGTATTTACGCAAATTTAAAAGAAAAATCCTTTAAAAGAGTTTGTTTTATATTACCTTAAATGTGATATACTTATTGTACCTTAACATAAATTTACAACAGTCTTAATGTTTTTATTAATCAGATGATATATCTAATTACTTTTATTCTTCAAATTGAAAAAAATGTTTTTTTATTTAAGAATGGCGAATTCGCCGGACACGACTTTTAAAAGTCACTTGGCCTATAAATCCTAGATCGATAAGCTTAAGATAAGTTACTTATTGAATATATACATATACATACCGAGCTGTTGTCTGTGGCAGCGTGTCCCGGGGCTTCCTCGGCCTTCTTAGGGCTGACAGGCGCGGGGCTCTCAGTGGTCCCGTTGCCTGCCTTCTTCTTCACGAGCTGCTCAGCGGACTTAATTTCGTCGAGTGTCACACCTTGAGTAGACCGTCGTGTCTCACGCACGCGTTTCGCGTGAGCCTTCCTCTGTGTCTCACTTTCCTCGTCGCGTACCGGCGGC
>DWON01004438.1:0-16245 GCA_018251015.1 Phocides pigmalion okeechobee | reverse complement strand
ACATTTTCTTGTGGTTGGGAACGTTTGCAGATTTTTTTCGCCTTTTGACAGTGACTTGACCTTGTTGCACTCCAGTGTTCAGTTGGTTTAAGGCTACCATTGCATTAGAAGGAGGTTGCTTCCCTAACTCTAACAAAGTTAGGAGGTCATATGGTGAACTACACATATTTGTAAGAGTTCTGACTTCCTTGGCAATCATTCTCAATTTCTCGAAATTAACCATTCCCTCAACTTTGGTGTCATTGCCAAGATGTATAAATGTTAGATCTTTTCTAACAACTGGGTAAAATGGAATTACTGGGGATCGCCCTTGTTCAGTTGTCACTAATTGTCTATATTTAGACATGTTTCTTGAGGGATCCATTAGCATTTGCAAATCTGAGAAAAGTTTTACATATTTGGTGGGTAATTTCTCCCAAGTCATTCTTAATCTGGAGACGGCACCATGACCCAGTCCAGATGTAATAGCAAACATGGAATTAAAATTTTTACATTCTTTGCAATGCCGCGCGACTTTTATGAACTGTTTAATTATTTTTGAACGTCGAACCAAATTCTGTTCATTGACAACTTCAGTCACCACCCAAAACATTTCTTTATTCACAAGTCCAGCAAATTGTGATAACATAGGTGTACCATATCTGCTTTTCAATTCAAATAAGTCATCCACATACTCTGTACTTTCGATTTGCCGAAATATACAAAAATCTTGCAGTGTCAACTGAACAGCAACTTCTACAGCATTAAGTTGTAAAAAATGGACAACACTCTCCCCGAGAAGGTCTGGTGCCATTTCATCAGTCACTAATGTTTCACTAATTTCATTTGTTTTTAAATAATATCGTGAACTGAGACCAATACGTTCTGCAAGATTTTGCAATTGATCAGGCAAGCGATGCTGCTTAATAATTCCTCCTTGAGACACAGATACTTCACATAGTGAAAAATGAGAACTAGGCTCTGTAATGCCAAATTCTCGTAATGTAAGCATAACTACTTCTCTGGCAGTTGTCTCTTTGTGAACTAGTAAATATTTACATGTTTGGTCAGCCCTATATACTTTCAGAACATGTTCAGGATAATCAGAAGACTGATATTCATCATAGCATATTGATATTAAATCGGGATTGCTGTGTGAATTATAAAATGAGGTACTGGTGTTTGCTTTGTTAAGGGAGTCAGATTTTGAGAGGATACTGTCATCTGCATGGATGCCATCTGTGATGGTGTTTTTAGGAATTAGGTTCATTAAAGCTTTTTGAAGCCTCTTATGACCTAATGTATACTTAAAACCTTTTTGAGGCTCTTTCTTGGAGTTTAAAGGTTGTGGTTTCTTGGTGGGAGATTGAATAACTGATGTTAATGTAATAGGATCATCACTGTGAAGTTCTGCCGTAGATAAACGGGCACGAGGATCAGTTTGCCAACGAACCATATTAGCACATCCTCGTTGTCTGGGAGAATTTTCTGGCATCAAAAGCATTTGCTTAAATGCTAATAAATTACTTTTGACTGTGATGCTTAAATGTGTGGAACCTGTAATTATTTCCATAGCTTTTGCATGACTTACATGTTGAAAAGACTGACCATTAATTTCTAGAACTTGGTCACCTCTTTTTAAACCAGCTTCTTCAGCTTTTGAGTGCTTTTCAACTTTGAGTACATAAATACCATACCCTCGTTCATATCCACCCAAAATAGTAAAGTTCAGGGGCTCATCTCTAGAAGAGCGAGATAATATTACACTTCTAGTTCTTGCCTTTGCAGAACATGCAATGTTCAATAGTCTCAATTGGCTTTCCATCTTTTCACGTTCTAATACTGTCTCAAAATTTTCTAAGAACTCTAACATAGTTGGATCTGTCTCAAAATCTGTGAAATGATTATTGACCCATAGTAATACCACTCTGGTCACTTTATCTCTCACAGATGGTTCAGAAAACCAGGCAAGTAGTTGTTTTGCCACAACCAGAGGACTTTCAATAAATGTTCTATGTGTCAAAAGAAAATCTTCAACATAGGTGGAATCTCTGGAATTATCTTCAACAAGTTGCAGCATTAAATGTTCAGGGGTACCTCTTATAACAACATGCCCCTGTTGGTGGCCTGATTCACCTGCTGCCCCTCTAAATTCTGTGACTAAAACAACAACTCCATTTTCATTCTCATGACGCCTAATATTCTCTTCACCTTGATGTAAAATTCTATAATAATCGGACTGTGTGATGCACACAAACTGACAATCATCACACCTGGTTGTCATAACTCCTCTATGATACAATTTTTCGAGAGTAGCTTCAGCCATTCCAAAGCTATCCCCAACATTGAGGTGTTCAATCTCACCATTTTGATGTTCAATTCCAACTTGTCCATTAACAAGTACCGACCATGAATCATGTTCTTCACCATCATTCATAACAACTGTTCCAGCTTTTTCAACCACTGCAAATACCATCACGGCACACAGTGCTCTACGTACAGTCAGTGTCATATTTGTAAATGCTTTTAAATGCTGTGTGAATTCCAAAAGTATTTCAATATCATCATCAGTTCTTTCACTTGGATCTTTCTCCAAACACTCTCTGACAGCATCACGAACAGTGAAACTATCCATGCTCTCTTCCAAATCTTCTTCCTCATCAGAATCAACAATTGATTCTAGGAGCCCAGAGAGATCTACCTCCATGTCCATGTCCAAAGAACTGTGAACTGAAGTCATGGTGTCACTCCCACTATAAGCAGAACTTGTGTCACTAGCGTTAGAGCACTTTAGAGTGTGGGGGTACAGCTCTGGACTGTGACGGCCACCACGCCCCCCTCTCAACATCGTGAAGTTTCTAGCCTCACCTGAGTGACTTCCAGCGTCTAAAACAATAAAAAGCTCATTTTATTCACTATATACCACATTTAAGAAAAAATTTAACATGTTGGTTTAAACATCATTATTTAGAAGTAAATAACGTTAAGCTACTGGTATTTTACTGAACTTACTATAATGACAGCAATAGGAAAATAATAAACAATTACAATACAAATAAATGAATAATGCATATTAAACATTAAATATGTACGTTTTTCCTGAGGTTTTTAATTGTTTATACCGAGGTAATAACATACCATTCCAGGTATGATTTTAGGTAATATGGTAATTGTAAGTTGAACATTTATTGCACATAAATATCGCGTAATTGGTAAAATGAGAATAAATTTCTTACATTGCGTAGCCGTGTCCGTTTATCCTTATTTTCACTTCTTGAAAGATATTAACATCACATTGTGGGTTAACCGTTTTAATAACACAGAAATACAAGCTCTTGCATTACAAACGCGGGTCCGAGTAAATAAAATCAAAACCTCCACAATTTCTATTTATTTTGCATTCATGGCGGAACTGTCAGCAGTGCTTCCATGTTGCTTTCTAATTAGTCTTCTACTAACGGATACTCGCTCGTGAAGTATATTATCTCTTACGACAAATAGACCAATATAACGGAGAAGATAAATCAGTATATTAATGCATTAATTTCTTATTGTTTTGAAGACTAGAAAAACTCCAAAAAATTTAGAAAGCTACTTTCCCGACGTATCGACACAGAGTACAGATAACACTTAATTCATTTCATTCGTTTGTTACGTAATACAGATAAAACAATTTACATAATGACTTTGTTTATACTATTAATATAATAATAATAATAACACTATATTACAACATTCGTAATAAAATGAGCGTTTATTATCGTATCCTATTAAATTTAATTTGCATTTTATTATTCAATAAATAAACTTTGTTTGTTTTTTCCAGTGTACTTACAAGTTATAATATGATTGTAATTTATTTTATTAGTCATTATTATCACGTAAAAGTAACCCTTAATGTTTTTACTTAAGAATATTTTATAATGGCTTCTACTTATAATCATTACACATTTTTTTAACCTAACGTCTTGATTGTCTATGTTAAAATAATATCGTCAAGTTTATTTATCAAGAACGCGTTTATAACATCGGGGATACAAATTCACTTCTTCCGCTTTTGAAACGTAGGATACTTCTTTTATCCGTTTTTGTTCATAATATAAAGATATTGCAAATTTAAACTTATATAAACAAATTTATTTTATATTGTATTTTTTTTTCATGATATTATATGAATAACTTCAAAGCATATTGAAATTAAAAGTACGTAAACGATCTCTCTGGACATTTTTATATCTCCATCTATTTTCAGAAATAGGTACTTTTGAGTGCTGGCGTTTTCGCAGCAAAACCAGTGATGATATCTTTTAACTACATAGCTTTTGTAAATTGATCGTTTGTCGTAGAAGAAAAAGTCGCAAAAATCTATAATCATTGTTGTGAAAGTGCAACCCTTTAAAGTAATTTCGTGCATCGCGATAAAATGCGTCTCGTTTCACTGTCTGAATCGAAACGGATGGTGAGCGATGGCGAGAATACGGTGATAGATTTTTGGTGTTGAAAATTTGCTCTGTGTCATCGCCTTTAGTTTCCGTGTACAACTAAGAAGGACAAATACGATTTCGTTTCGCAAATTTACGTGTTATTACAAGTAAATCTGAAACTATTTTGCCTCTAATTGTCTGAAAATTATATTGTCATCGAATGACCGGCTGATATTACACGAGGCTTGTATGTATATGCGACTTCTGCCTTCTGGTATTCGTGACACGCCTCAGAAACTGAAACTGATTTTGTGAATGGAATTGTTCTGTTTTATTATTGTGTCATTTTAGTGATAAAGTCGTTGTAAAATTACGTAACTGTTGTGGAATCTTGAAGTGTATAAAGAATGGCCTGAGTGTGACCACTCCATTACCGTCATGAGTGACGAAGGAATGTTTGTTTAGGCTGTAATATTTTGCTGCGACCTTACGAGAAGTGCGCGTTCGTCTCACCACCTGAGCTGGATCATGACTCTATCGGAATCAAAACAAGTTTCGCATTGATCGCTGTCGACCTATTGTCATTTGGGATACTTTTATATGCTATTTAGCAAAATGTCTTCGGGAACGTTTGTGGATAGAATTGATCCATTCGCTAAGCGATCACTGAAGAAAAAGACTAAGAAGTCTCAGGGCTCCTCCCGGTACCGTAATACGCAAGATGTGGAGTTGCAGGCGCTGCCGCTACTTAAAGGTGGGTGCTCATCTTTGTAAAGTAGTTGAAATCTGTGAGGTTCCTATTTACACTGTTATATATTTTATAAATACTAAATAAATAAAAAAAACATGAATAGCAACTCACATTGCAGTATATTTGTATATAGTATCTCAACTCAAAGTTCTTGATTTTTATAGCAAAAATACAATAACTCTGACATTATGAACATTCCTTCATAATTGTTTATAGTACAAGATCACTGTAATTTACATTTAATATGTAACATTATCTTATTTAACCAATAATTACTGATAAAAGTCTTAACTTGCCGACCTCTCTGTAATGTATCCAACAGATTAATATAATTTTAATATTTACAGTCAAAAAGTTACATACACACAATCCTAACAATAATATGGGAACCAAATATTAATTGAGAATTATTCTCATTTTTCATGTAGCTGTCGTGAATTCTATAGGTAATATAATTATAATGATTTCAGTTAGTTATATTTTAATTGCTGCTCAGTAGGAACAAAAGTTTTGCATAATCAGTAGAATGTGGAGTGTGGTGTGAGGGTATTGGCTCGCATTACATTATTGATGCTGTGTTAACTATCATATAAAAATGTAATACATGTAAGCTGTGGTCAACCACACTGCTGAGCAATGCTACCATATCAGAAGGATCCAAGGTTGACCAAACAACTAAGTGAGTAGACTAAGACACTCATTTAAATAGGTTTCCATACATATTTCATGGGACTCAGGTTTATTTGATCAAATTAATAGGGAATAACATTTAAAAGTCCTAGTTTAGGTTGTTAATTAAGAAATTTTGCATACAAACAAGTATCTGTTTATTTGTTTATGAAATTTTATATTATTTAAAACCTTCCTAAACCTGTTTTCATTAGCTGTTAAAAATATAAAAACCATACCATAATAATTTAGTGATGAATATTTTTTGGATTTTGTAACAGATGTGGGTAATTAGACATAATTGGTAAAAAATCAATGAAAAATATAGTAAGAAGCAATAAATTAAAAGCAAAGTATAAGTAACAGATATAGATAGATCTTTCTCCATCTCCTTAATGTAGCAATAATCATAATAATGTGATTGATTTATAATTTACAAAATATTTTAATGGTATTATATGCATAGATAATGTTTAGTAAAATTAAATATGCCAGGAATTATTTCCTATATGAAGTAATGCAGTCCATTTGATATTAATTATTCCATGCAATTAATAATAGGACCTCTATTATGTTTGTAAAATTGTATCTGTGAATGATTTGTAGATAATCAATCTTAGCTTGTAATAAACAAAATTTGTTATTGCAGTAGCTTATTTAACATAAATTAGTATACCACAGTGGCAATTGTCAACATCAGATTTTATGGATGATAAAAAGATGAAATTAACTTGACATCTGATGAGAGTACTTACCTGTGATTGCTAATATACCCACGTTTAGTATTGTTGTTCCCTTTTACTTTGTTAGTATAATGCATGAAGGATCCACTAGTGGTATCACGAATATCTGCTTAAAATTAAGAAATAAATATGAGGATATGTTTAAAGATCATAAGACAGTTATGCTAATAGCATACCTGTATTCGTAATGTCCTGTCCCTGTCCTGCAGTGTTATTATGGAGCTGTTCTATGAGTCTTATGTATCCAATTAGTACCAATTTTCGGGTGATTAATAATAATTTCATTCTTATCTATAGAAACCATCATTGGGTATAAGGTTGATGTGTTATTGGGTGCTAAAACTTGAATCTCATTAAATTATTTGCTAAATAAGGAGTTATACTTGTTACTTTATTTATGTGAAGTTTTTTTAGATCACTTTAGATATGTGGGTAGAATATAAAGACAAATAATGTGTGAGTTTCTGTTGCTAGGCTTTAATTTATCCTCTTCAGTCCTGAGACTACTTTTTGATTTATTTATTTAAACAATTTTAATGAGCTTTTTTAAAAACGCTTTTTTAAAAAAAATTAAAAACAAAATTGTCCCCTATAAGGGGCGCCAGGACCGAAGAGGTTATAACTACTAAATTTATGGTTAAATATATACTTTCAGGGTCAGTTTAGGTATGTAGTAATAGTTCTCTTTTACATTCAATATATAATAATGAGTATTGAAAACTTATAATTCTATTATGTTGAACTACAATTTAACTATAGGTCGTAAGTATGACAGTTAGCCTCACTTGTCACCTCTTTTATACATAATTTTTTAAGTAGCCCAGATTTGAATTCTCACATCACGCTAATATAAATGTTTGCAGAATTCTGTTGGTTTAATGACCTTGTGTATGTGAATTTTTGCCTAAAAACAATACACTTGTTGCTTCTTAAAAAAGATGCATTGTTATATCAAGATAAGTTAAAATAGTAAATTATACCTCTTATACAAGTTTTATGTATAAGACTCCCTGTTTTGTTTTGTTCGTATACTTCAATATTATTAAAAAAAAAGGTAATATTTATTATATTATATCACTGTATATGTGTTTCTCACTCATTCTGATGACTCACAGAACATCTAATTGAATACTGTTTTCACTTGACTAAACTAGTTCAATATTACACATGACCTAGGTAGAAAACGCTCAAGTTCATACATATAAAACAAAATAAAAAATATAATTGTAATATACTGTCATGCTTTTGTGATATTTATGTAATGTTTGTTGTTGTTATATTATTTGTATACTCAAGTTATTAGAATACCATTTTAGATTTTTCATTCATGATGTAAATAAGTGATGCATCATTTGATTGTTATTTCCTATGTAATTTGAAGTTCAATTGAAGAAAACAATATTACAAAACTGTTGTTTAGTATTGAAATTCCTTTTGCAGACTTTAATTACAAACAGCATATAGTTTGACAAGAAAACTTAATAGCTGGAATCAAAGCTACTAATTTTTAAAGTCTTACTATGTAATACTTGCAGTGATATATCATAAAAAAACATAATTGAAACATAAATGTAATGAGTCTCATAAATTAATTGTGTTTTTGTTTGTTTTCAGATGTTCCAAGTGGTGAACAGGAGGAGCTGTTCATTCGCAAACTGCGACAATGTTGTGTGGCATTTGATTTTATGGATCCAGTTGCCGACTTAAAGGGAAAGGAGATAAAACGAGCAACACTCAATGAGCTTGTAGAATACATCACTGGTGGCCGTGGGGTGCTTACTGAGCCGGTCTACCCAGAGATTATAAAAATGGTAATTATGTATAATAATTAATGCTTATTAAAAATACTGTAGTAGCTTATAGAAACCAAACAGAAAGTTTAGACAGGATTTAATACTGAATACTGTTATTAATTGCTTATTAACTTATTAGAAGTTAAAAACGTCCTAGTGCATGACCATTCACAACCACTTCTACCAACTCTACTTAATTCACTATTAAAGGCAGTTGGTATCATAGATTTTAAATTAATTTAGCATTTGATTTTTCTTAATTTGCAAGTAATATCTCTCAAATGCAAATGGCCACACTTAATTCAATTATGTCAGTATAATGTGTTAACATTCTATGTAATATGTGTTCAATGTTAAGGTAATTTATTGGTACTTGACTGAAAAAAAAAATTTTTTTTCTTAAGTAATAACATGTCACTTTTTACAGAAGTGTGCTTATTATATTTACAGTAAACACCTTATCATGTTAATATATTTTATTTTAGTATAAATTATAACATAATAAACAAATGAGCATAATCTTTAATGAGTTCTTCTAATACAAATATATTGTGGTCATCGGGATAATAGTGATAAGAAACTTGGTGATAATACGTAAGAACATTATAGAAATCATGTGTATAATTATTACTGCATCGGTTAAACTAATCTCTTGGAAGGAATTGTTGAATTTCATATTAGAATTTCTATATTTTATATTAGAAATTTTTATTTCCAATTTGTATGGTACTTTTTGTGAAGAGACGACACATTGCCTTGCTTGACACAAGTTGGTTACAGATGTCCTTGGATATCTACCATCAGGTTGCGTCGCCACTAACCATTATGAATACTGTACGCTTACATGTCTCTTCAAGTTGCTATTCACGCGTGGCAGGGTATTGGCCAAATTGAATGTAATCTGAACCAAAATTTAGACGATTACAATTGTAGTTCATATTCGTAATTTTATAATAAACGAACATTCGCCATTAGCTTTTCTATTTTATATATTATAATTTGCTCTTCCCAGCGAGATGAAAGAACCCGTGTATGGCGACAAAGTTCTTGATATGTACCTGAAATCTTGGCGAAATCATCATAACTGTTTATTCTAAGATTAACGTAAATAAATAACTAGACAGAATACTATAGAAAATCGGTTTTAAGTTTTGCATTCATCAAAAAGCTTATTATTTTGAAATCATAGAGACATTTATTTATTTTATATTAATAGAGTGGTTATTTCTTACAAGTTAGTGAATAAAAATGTCGAAAATTATATGCGTTCCTAAGCTTTAATATAAAATGTGAATTGGTCAAAACAACTAAAATACTTTTCAAAATACAGTAGATAAGTATAAATTAAATATTCTAGGGGGTATGCTTATCATGCATTTATGTTTTTTCTGTTCATTTCGATTAATGAATTATTACTTGTAGTAGTTAAATTACTATTCAATACCACATCACATGACTAGATTCGATCGCCGCTTGGACGTTTTTCTATTCTGTGGTTGGTTATACGTAGTAAAAGTTCTGCACCATGACTTATAATTTGGCCATGCTCCCATTTTCGGTTTCTTATCGCTCTATGCCTACTTTTCTCGAAAAAAGTAGTTCTTTTATTTATTTAAGTATCGTTTAAACTTGTTAAAAATCAAGATGAAGTTGTTATAAATGCATAGTATGTTCATAATACACTCAAATTACGCTCACAGCAAACAGTTTCGTATTCAAGTTTCATTATCTACCATGGATATGCGCTTACCGCAGTTCGGTATAGTGTTACATGGATAAATACAACTTTAGCATTAAATAATCGCAGAACGGGCAGAGGTCCAACGGGAACATGTCATTGATAGGATGTGAACATTATATGTAGTTATATGAAGAACAGTATAACTAGCTTTCAATTGATTTATTAACTGAATACGCCAATCTGTTTCTTGCTCTTTTCGGTACAGACAAATGCAGGTTTCTTGTACTTTAACGGGAAAATGAAATGTACGGATCAGTACTCAATAAATTCACCTGATTTTAAACTACCAATTACTTGTGGTATTGTAAATGGTAATTATTAAGTTTAAGAATGACTAATAACAATTATAAAATGTTTTGAGGTCCTCCTCATATCGTATGAATAGTACAAAATATAACGTGTTTTTAATGACGCCTGTTTGTATATTTAAGTGTGGTAGACGTAAAATGTATATGCCTAAAACAATACGTTAACATTGACCTATCTATTCATGTCTTGTTAATTACAAGTTTAATAATCCCACTGTATATTATTAGTCAAATCTGTTTGTTAATTTCTTGTCACTAAAAGACTACGCCTAGTCCTTTTCATTTCCACTGACCTTTTGGGATTTAATTTCTGGGTTAATGGAAGTCAAATAGTATATAAACGTAACAAATAGTACCTTTTCACCATTGCGTAGGTACGTACAGGAAGAATTTCATTGCCATTTTATCGAGGGTCTGGCATAATAGGTGTTCGATCCAAGCAGTTCGGTTAAGTCCGGTTATTCGTGAAACTGCTCAAGAATTCAAGAATGTTTGAACAGGGGACATAATACTTGCACTTATGGATGGGATGAAAGCTATTTTAATTTCTTTCGACGTCTTCAAAGATGAAAAGTCGTATTCTCGTCAATTGGAATTTTCATTTCTATAAACGGACTTTTATTAAATAGTTTGTCAAGGCTCAATCGTTCATTTAACAAGTTGAAGCAAACAAATAAAGGTATACACATAATACAAGTAAATATCCTTCTTTTGTTCTGTCTTAGCGATTTTATTTTCATAATTCTTCGTAAGAAATATACATATACAACCAAACGGTTTATACCTAGGGTATGGTAGACAGTAATACAGAATAATCTCATTTACAAATGTAATAGTTTCACGTTGATTAAGTTATGATTGAGGTTTAATTTAATTAGGCCATCACTGACCCAATAAAATCTATTGCCAGATATCGGCCAACTTGTTCCGCACTCTGCCGCCGAGTGAAAATCCTGATTTCGATCCGGAGGAAGACGATCCGACCCTGGAAGCGTCGTGGCCGCACCTACAGTTAGTCTACGAGTTCTTCCTGCGCTTCCTCGAGTCGACCGACTTCCAGCCCACCATAGGCAAAAAAGTCATTGACCAGAAATTTGTACTGCAGGTGAGTTTTTCCATTTAATATGTGCTGCAAGCATTTTAAATATTCCTTAGGGTTTACAAAGACAGACACTATTTCCATTAAATTTCACATCGCCTGAAAATTGAATGCCCGAGTTTGCCACAAACTCAATTATTTATACGCCAGTTGCTCTTGAAAAATATGCTACCATCTTAGTTCTATGCTTAGATAGGAATTCAGTCCTGTTTGATGTCGTATGCCTGTGTACTGCAACATCAGTATACTCGTTTCTTAGTATCTTCATATAAAAATGAAAAGTATAAGACTATCCGTCTCTGCATTACTTGTTCATATGGGGATACCCACGTGCGTTGACGCAGCCAGATCTATCAGCGTCTGCAGCTTTGTGGGACATTTTTGTGTATTATATTTTTATTAATAAGTGATATATTTTTTAGAAAAATAATATTATGAGCATTGCCTCTAGTTTGCGCGAGCCTTCAAGTGTCTTTTTATTTGCTAATAATTATCCACGTGATGATAACAACACGACTGGCCTATGGCTATGATGTAATTTCAACTATTAGGGCGCGGTCGCACTGTATCATCTTGTAGACTAGCTGCCGAATATCGTTAACGAACTTTGGGCAGCACTACCATACAGGTACTATAAATTAATTGCTGCCATTGCCTAACTGCCAGGATCAGTTCGAGCATAGAGATCCAATTTGCATACTATATGTGTTTTATAATAATTGACGTCTATTCAAAACTTCTATTAAATTTTATTTAAATTAAGCAGTTCTACTCCTTACGTCCTCTTTTTAGATATTTCAATTTAATTTTATACTTATCATCAACCCTTTTCTGTCCCATTGCAAAATGAGTAAAAATGATTTCTAATAGCACTATTTACATTAATGAAAACCCCTTAAACTACTTGTTTACGATACTTTCATCTGATATCCTGGCAAAGTTTAACTGCCTGGTTGAATATTATTAGCTTATAGCTTTGTATTTCAGCCAACTCACAACTGATTTATTACTAGATTTTTAACAATAAAAGTGTAGGCACACCGAGTGTATAATAAGAATCGCAAACCGAACAGCAAGGACACTGTCGGTTCGACCCACTGTAAACCAATTCTTACATGCCTTTATCGATGTCTTTGGTAACAGATGCATCCAAATTGCTATATCTGACATCTGTAAATACATGGTATTATTGTTTTGTCCCTTGAATATTACAGTTTTATCTTTTATTTTTCGGTTGGTATGATTAGTTGTTACCTGCAAGCGATATTGGTTCTCAGCAGTACCACCTCATCACCTCATTGAATAGGGCTTCAGGCCCGTGTGAAGACGGATCTCGATACCAATGGACTGTATCGAACATTTAACATAAGCTGGTCCACATGGTTGTTTGCTATTCCTCACACATAAAAACATGGACGTTTATTAACAATTTTTTTTTGTTTAAAGCTTTTAGACCTGTTCGACTCGGAAGATCCACGCGAGCGTGACTTCCTCAAGACCGTGCTGCATCGCATCTACGGCAAGTTCCTGGGGCTGCGCGCCTTCATACGGAAACAGATTAACAACATATTCCTGCGATTCGTCTACGAGACGGAACACTTCAACGGTGTAGGCGAACTCCTAGAGATATTGGGAAGGTATAGTGCAGTATATATATTTTCATGGTAGACCTCTCCGCGTGTTTGTTTGCGTGAATTTCAATTTAAGTTTATCAGATAAAGGAAAAAATTAAACATCTGCATACCCTCTTAAATGTAGCATATAAAATTATATCCTATCTACTTAGCCATTGTCTTAGTCTAAAGACAACTAAATAAGATCAGTTTCATTCAAATTGGTGCAATTGTTTGCCGCTATGCAATAACAAATGGACAAACAAAAATAAAAAAAAAGATTTGGTCTCAGTATCTATAATGAGTAAAAAAATTGTCAATATACAATTACAGTTAATTAAAAGTTTTATCATATGATTCTAAAATAGGAACATAAGTTTGCTAATAAGGCTGTTACGAGCTGACTAAACTAGCTTAAGTATTGTTTATATGTTTCATATACATATAATCGAAGTATAAATAATATTGAATTCAAACAAATTGCTAAACAATTACCGGTTTAGATGATTTTTTTTACATGAGACTTATGTAATAGAGGACCAGTAAAGTTTTAGAAAATCATATCAAATCTTATCTGTGTGCGGGTAGCAGCAAACTTCTAAAGAATACACAATTCACTTCTAAAAAATATAGACAACAAAATGGTTTCTTTGTTCTTTTATGGGTCCAGTATTATTTATTGTCCATTATAACAGTGATGTAAATCACTTGTGTTCTAGGTTAAAGAATGTGTTTTAAGCAGATTCACTATATCAATGTGTTCATTTTTGTGCTGAAAATTAGAAAAAGACAGATTTATCTAGGAATCTACATAAAGTTTATTATATGTAGATGTAAGAAAGCGCCAGTGACGGCTTTCTTACATATTTGGACAACATAATTTGGACTGCAACTTTTTTTGCTACTTCTATTACATAAGAAAAACATGCAAATTCAATGGTTTGAGTAAGTTTTGTATACACTACAATTATATAAGCCTTTAACACCGTTAGCTTGAGTCTAACAATTATTCCATTCAAGTGGAGAATGTTTTATGATCGCAAAAAAATCTTAATCACTTATTGTTTTATTCAATTTCAGTGTCTTTATAAGTGTAGAGATCCGGTGGACATACTTAGTTAACGATGTGTGTCTGTCTATGAATTCTTCATGAAATCAATCCTATAAATTATAATTTACTCATATAAATGTATAAATCTGTAATTACCAAAAATGATTTTGTCATAACTAAACTTTCTTCTTTCTTCTTTCGTAAATGTTGAAAATCGTTCATGGGAGTTTAAACTGGTTGTGTAGCTGGCCGATGCTAATCATAGAATCGGTAAACTTCGTAACAATGTGTATGGATGTTGTGTTCTGATAAATAATGAATAAAGACATTTGTTTTTGCCTGATTACGTCTATGTGTAGATGTTATCTTCATGTATCTACAAAGCACCAAGAAATTCTAATGGAACATTGAGTATGTAGAAAGAAAGATTTTGTATTTCGAATGGGTGGATTAGGAAGGTCTTAACTGCAAAAAACAATAATGTCCCAATACTAGGCAAAAGTGTTTTTCTGCAATTGCTTGATGCTTCGTTAAAGCAAGAGCATACTCTAATATTTGCTAAAATGTAGATTTGCGGTGACTGCCTCTTAATTATTAATAATTTCAAAATATTTGCTTTCGTTGATATTTCTTACGAAAGTCAAAAGCCCATACTACTATAAACATTTTTCTTGCCTTCTTTAAATTGTATACATACTTGACATTTTGAACTTTGAAATTGACAACTCCCTTTGTCATGCCGCAATATGGACCGTTTCTATCCCTAAACAGGATGTAATTAATAAAAATATCATTTGATTTAACAGTGCAAGAAAATATGAGGAATTCTTAAGATTTGAAGAATTTAATAGAGTTTAACAATCCGCACTTGGCCAGCGATGCTGACTACAGCCTGATCATTCTCATACTAAGGAGAGACTCGTGGCAAACAATGAGATTATATAGATGATGTTAATGAAGAGTAAATTTATAATCGCGTATTTTTTTCAGTATAATCAATGGGTTCGCGCTGCCGCTGAAGAGCGAGCACAAACAGTTCCTGGTGAAGGTGTTGCTTCCGCTGCACAAGGTGAAGTGCCTCTCGCTGTACCACGCGCAGTTGGCCTACTGCGTGGTGCAGTTCCTAGAGAAGGACGCCACACTCACCGAGCCCGTGGTGCGCGGCCTGCTCAAGTTCTGGCCCAAGACCTGCTCGCAGAAAGAGGTATACTTTTACATCTTTTGTTTCAGTTTTTTTTTTGCTATTGAGTTAATCCACCTATGGCAACGTATTAAAACTAGATAATTTATTGTTGCTTTTCAGCGAGGATATTTTTAAATTCTATTTGTCAAATATGCTGCACCATTTCTAATCACGGTGTAGTGTCGCTTAGATCCAATCTTTTGGACGTGGTGTATTATATGCAATAATTAACAAATTTGCGAATGAAGTTAAAACAGTGTTTAAGAAAATATCAAATCAAGTCATAGACATAAAAAAGATACTTGAATATTACTAAGAAAGGTTATTTTATATACGGGTTTTATATACATTTATTGATTGTTTTCATAGAAAATTTTGAAGAATGAATGAAGATAAACTTATTCTCCAATTTAACTCTATTTAATTTTACAATTAAAGTGTCATACTTCAATTGTCTCAAGTTGAAGTGATACGAAAGGTATAAAATTCCCGTGAGAAAACAACTGATCTCGTAGCGTGGGCTAGGATTCCACCAGCGTTAATTTTGCTGAGTTGTAAAATTGCGCGACGTGGTATCGTTGCGTATTCTGAGAAAGTGCCGTATGCTTGTGATGCATAGTCCGGGAAGCAGTGATTTATAAATGATAGTGTAGGAAACAGCTGTATAAAATAGGATTATCAAATCTATGATTTTAGAAATAAATATATACACAAAATTATAATAGATTACAAATACAGAAGAGTACGATAGATTACACATGTGCTAGAATAATAATGAAGTTAATGATATGTAATGCCTTTACCTATGTGATACCTAGCTTTTACATATGTGAGGTAAACATTAAAGGTGGTAGAGCCGTTAGAGCTCGCCCGGGGCGGCACCACTGCCAC
>DWON01004437.1:0-16248 GCA_018251015.1 Phocides pigmalion okeechobee | reverse complement strand
AAGAGTAGGAGCGCATCCGCGTCCATCCTTAGATAGAGCTTCTGTTCTATTTGAGATTGGGCGTGGTTGTCCACGGGCTGCAGTAACCACTTAACATCAGATGGCCTGCATGCCCGTTTCATACTCTTTCATAATAAATAAAAAAATCTGACCAATAATGCATATGCAGCAATAATTACTGAGTACGCTCACTTCGTTATCTACGTTTTTCATTGCAAGTGTATCGTACTTCTCTTATCCGCTGTGTGTTATGGAACACGTGAGTTCATGTTACGTTTGTGCTATCTACGTTTACGCACTTGTGTTTATGTGCGGTTGTGCGTGCAAGAGTGTCTATGTGTGTGTGTGTACGTGTGGTTGATTTCATGTGTGCATAAGTGCAGAAACAGTATTACCAGGCTAATTATTCGTACTAAAATCTCGTTTTAATACTCCATTTAATATTGTGATGTTTTTAATTGGCGGGAATTCGATCAACTACATGTATATGTATATGTATTGTCTCAGTAAACTATATGCAATTGTGATTTCTATACAGTGAATTGATGTTCAGTACTTTATAAACACAAGGTTAGACGACCATAAGGAACCATGTATTTGCAAATATTATCATCATATATCAAATTCCCTTACAATTGGAATTTGCATGTTCGTGTGTGCGTGCGTGCGTGCGTGCGTGCGTGCGTGCAAGCGTGCGTGCGTGCGTGCGTGCGTGCGTGCGTGTGTGCGTGTGTGAGTGTGCGCTTACCGCGTGCGTCTCGTTGGCGTTGTTGTTGAGCGCGGGCTTGGCGATGAGGTCTGGTGGCGGCTCGTCGCGGCCGGGCGCGGCGCCGCCCGCGTTCAGCGAGCCGTTCTGTTTCGCCGTCGGCGGCGGCGAGGAGATCACTGCTGATTTTATAACCACAACATAAATACGTAAATAAACTTAGAGCACAGTTTCAAGACGCCTAGAAAACCTCTATTTCCACTTATCGTTATAGATAAAAAATCTAAATATAAAATCTATAGTACTTGTTTAAAATTTTCAGTTTACACATGTGTGTGGATTATTTTACTGTGTGTTATGTCTATGACACTGTAAAGTCCGGATATTATTGAAAAATCGGATAACTTCAAGTGAAAGAGTTAACACGGATGATAGTAATGTTCAATAATGTGTTTCGTCGTGACCACGAGCCACGCCACTGGTTCGAAATATAGTGAGTACCCGTTACATAATGTGCAATGAGTTTGCCAGCCTGTAGAGGCTATGTGGACTGACCGGGCTCGTCGTGATGCCGCCGCTTGTCGTCCGGCACGTGCGGGGGCGCGTGCGACGGCACGTGCGGGGGCGGGTGCGTCGGGTGCGGGTGCGGGTGTGGGTGCGGATGCGGCTGCAGAGCGCGCGCAGCCGCGCCGCCGCGCACCGTCATTATCCACGGCTCGTCTGGCTCACTCTCGCCGCGGCTTCCGTCCTCACTGAAATTAATATACACAAACATTGTCAATAGGGTATATTAAACTTTCTATCGTACTTAACAATCAAATGGTACGTTGCCATTATTTTTCTGACTGTTACCGACTGACTGAGCCTGGGAAACACATAGGTTTTTATATGTATAACGTAAATGATCACTAAAGAATTTTCAAAAATTCTATCCTTAGGGTAATAAGATAGAGGTAGAAAAGTTAGGCACTTGAAATTTAAGGTACAATCTTTATTGATAAAAGGAAACTATATATGTTTACGGGTTTTTGGAAATTGTAACTCTAATGGGAGTAAAGTTGAAGAAGAATATTTTATGTTGTCTTTTCCTTCTATAGATTTGTTTCAAGTATATAATAACAGATATAATATAATGAAAAATTATATATAAATTTAATAAGATAAATTATTCTATAATATATTGCGATATTTTTATTTTTAGTATTTTAAAAATATCTCGATGATCCGGAGAATATTTAGGACAATCGAGACCGGACCAATTCATGACCAACCACTTACAAGTTGACATTGTCCTGGTTTACGATAAACCAACAGGATAGGACGTAAACACGTAAGTTAGTGTCATCCGGGGATATATCAACGTCGCATTCTTTTCAACCATGAAACAATACTTTCGTTTCAATGGAATGACGTAACAACCATCGTGGTTATTAAGAATAGCAACGTATCTACGACCTTTAAGACTTCAGTCCTGTGTCATGGCTGGATGTTGATAGAAGTTCTACCTTGATTGATTGATTGATTGAAAGAATGATTGCAACAACGTCAATAACTCTAAAGCCTTTTTACGTTAACTCTACAAAATTTATAATCAAATATATTTAATAAGGTAACTTCGTTAATACGAATAAGCGGAAATTAGATAGGCGACTGGGCAGTAAACAAAAAACCGCAAACACAGGCCACTGATAAGGACGCAATATAATAACTCAACAAAGATATTTGTTCATCCTTGTTACTGGTAACTTTATTTATTGGTCTGATTACGTATCATATTGTACATTTGGCATATATATGTAGATATATGCTTGAAACAGGACTCTTGTGGGTACCTATGATATTTAACACTTAAAAGGGCATCAATTATTACGTATGTTCAGGAGAGGCAGTCGAGCCAAATGTCACCCAATCTTACATGATATATATCTCACAGATCTCTTATATGATATCCCCCTCTGTACTTGGTTCACAACAAGCATTTATATCCCAGTATAATTTGTTAAGTTAAAGATAAACTGGATTAAATATTGTAAAAATATTTCTTCACTACACTTAGATTAATTTTATTAACGTAATTATTCACGCTAATAAATACGTATTATGAAAAGTTTTACCTGAGATTAGAAGAAAAGGGGGAAACTAAATCTCACGGCATCTTATCAAGAGATGACAAAATCACGTAAGTAACAAATGCATCCTAATGTTTAAATGCGTGATGTCAATGAAGAATATGCTTTTTTATTTTGAACTACAACAAATTGTACAACCGATACCACCAAGATAAAGTAACTTGCAAGTTGAAAGAACACTTCAACCTGATACCAGATCTGTCTTCACAATCTGTCGTAAAGCCGTCTTGTGTTTCGATCAGAGAAGTACAGTTGTCGACCACACTTCAGCGAGGCAACGATCTCAGTCCTTAAGAATAGTTACGTGTCTTTGCACGACGTTCGGCAGGACTTTCGTCGGCCTTACTTACAAGCGAGGCAACCATCTCAGTCCTCAGGAATAGCAACGTATATATGCACGATATTGGGCAGGACTTTAATCTTGGACATCAATATCCACGACGACATCCGTTGGATGAAGGGATCCTTTAACATCAAATGACCTGCACGCTCGTATGTTTTTCCAACATAGAAATACTTACGAATCAGAATTTTCAGATTCCGTTTCACTCTCTTCGCTGCGTTGTGCCTTCCACTTCTTATACCTGTCGATGAGGTCCATGAGATACGAATTCTTTTTGGCCTTCCTGATGAACTGGAATTTGAGAAGCTCCTTCGCCGTTGGTCTCTGGAACATTTTGGATAATTACATTACTCACATGTAGGACCGAGATATCATATCAATGACCTTTATTGCCAAATAGAGGTAATTAAGTTAACAAAAAAAATGAATGCCTTAAAACTAATTATAATAAAAGCCTAACCTAAACAATCTAAAGGGAGTCCGTACCTATGTGGCATGATGCCAAGAAGGCTAGCCGCATTCAGGCGTTGAATAGCAATCGCATTTCTCTGTGCAATGTAAACCAGCCTTCTTGTCATGTACGATGACGTACGTAAGACCAATCATTAGTTAAATATTTTTAACACCCATGAACCAAAGCCAAGGGGAATAACTATAACGTAACTGCTAAGTGGTAGATATTTGCGCCGCTTGGAATCTTATGCAGCCTTCATGGCTCCAGTCCTCAAAATAGTTTCGCTGAACAATCGTCGAGGCAAACAGGAGGTCATAATACGCCTCATTACTTTTTATTAATATTTTTTTTTTGTATTTATTTGTTTTGTAATTAGTCGACATATAAGTCGATATAACTTAGGACGGTGTAAGATCATTAAGCCAATTTACTCAGTCAAAAGAATTTTAAGCGTTACTTAATACAATATCAGAACCAAAAAATATCTATTCTCTACATTTTCAAACTAGCACCAATGGAAACCGCTTAGTTACTGTCAAAGTGTGAGCATAACACATAAAGTAGCAACAAAACCACTCAACTGGTTCGAACGTTTTCTTATTCAAGTCAACAGAAAGAAAATTTCAATAACAATATTTTAACAACATTTGCATAAATGTCGATACAAATTCAGAGAACTTTTCAAGACAACAATTGAAGACCAAGTTTACAATTTTACTTTGTTGACTGTTGGACAAAGTTTAAACATCCAAACGGAATAAAATATCAGCGGAAAACTCGGTTGGGAAACTTACATTTTCCGGGTCCTTGTTGAGGCATGCTTCGACGAACTCTTTGAACGGTTTCGAGTAGCTGCCTGTTAGTTGCGGGGGGTTGTTCTTGGGTATGAGGAAGAGAACCCTCATGGGATGTAGCTCCGAGTTTGGGGGTTCTCCTTTGGCTAACTCTATCGCCGTAATGCCCAAGGACCAGATGTCAGCCTTGCTGTCGTAGCAGGACTGTTTGATGACCTCGGGCGCCATCCAGAACGGCGTGCCCACGAATGTGTTCCTTTTGCTCGTTGTGTTTGTTAATTGACCCGCGACACCTGGAATTGAACAGTGACTTTCATAGTATAATATGAATTTCTACAAATTTTGGGGCCTATTCCGGGGGGATACTGCAACCACTCTCTTAGTCCGCAACCGTAGTTAGTTAAATTTATTAAAAGTTTTGAGTAGTGACACTATACTTCGTTTGTGTAGGTACCGCCACCCTTTTAGTCCACCAATTATAATTCATTGGAGACATAAGGTTGACAGAGTGACCATTAGTTCTCAAGAGCTTAGTTATTATAAGTTTACATGAGTGATAGAACTATTGTTCGACCGGGAAGGTACCACTGGCATCTTTATATCTCGATAGGAATTCGTGTTTTGGTTCGAACGCTGTGCTTAACAGGACACTTTAAAGCGAGGCAACCATTAGTTCTCAAGAGCAGCAACGCAATGTACGACCTCGTGTAGGAATTCACCGAATTTAGAACTGTTTGCACCCCTATTTGTGATTATAAATAGATATCCGTGGACTTAGAACATAACATTAAATGGTCTGTTTATTCGTTTACTACTATTCTAACAACGTTAAGATAAAGTAGAGTAGTCGACCTCAATCATAACAATACGCGATGTGACGTCGTTCGGTGTACAACTAAGTGGCTTTTGCGAAACATAATATTTGTGGAAACATATTAAATATATTTACTGGATTTATGTTGTTCATCCGTATCTACACTAATTATAAAATTGTAAATCGTTGTGTGTCAAAAAATAGTTAGAAGTTTCATTTATATCTTTGGGGTTATGCGCGGTAACCTTAGAAACGTCCTAACTACTATCGGTGCGGTTTTAACTAACATATTGCAGTATGCTTCGTTAAATATTCTTTTTTCTTCATTTCAATCAATCTATATTTAAAAAAGTTATGTCGACCTTAAACTTGCCTCACATCCGCAAGTTTAAGATAGACATTACAAGATAAGTTTTGGTATAAGAAAATATATTCATAATGCCTACGTGAACGAAGTTGCGACCGGAAAGTTGCAATAAATAAGACTTAATAATAATTTGTTAGCATCTTATCACTAAAGTAGGCAGTACACAAAGATATTTTTAGAAATTTTTAAGTATTATAGGTTTCGTATTGTAAGTTACTCTTAAAGTTTTATAATCTAAATAACTTTGGGATATATAATCCAAAACAAAAAAAAAAGATCTCTATCCGATAAAGAAGCGACACTTTCTTTCCCCGTGTTTTATTTCCCTCAGACTAAGGAAGGTATTGGCACCGTTTCATAATGCTTGCAAATGCGAAGGGACATTTAGTCTTCACTTCCACGGTACACGAAGCACGCTCTTACAAACAGTTCAAATATTGGATGCTGGCAAAATGCCAATTGTGGGTTGGAGGCGGGGTCGCAGGGACACCCGGCACTCTGTTCGGGACGTCTTTAATCAGTACTGTCTTTAGCATAAGGTCATATGGGCCACGTGCCTAGAGCCGCCAACCCTATGGTGGCGCCGAAAGACTAATATATTCCAATATCTTTATATATATAATTCTTCTGTCTTGTGTATGTCACTGAACTCCTAAACAGCTGGACCGATTTTAGTGAAATTATTTGTGTGTCTTCAGGTGGATCCAAAAATGGTTTAGATTCTCAATTTGACCCAATAGGTGGCACTGGAATCGGATGCAAAGTTGATATACCTGAACTTGGACCCAGTAAAACCTGGCATACTTTCTGCAAAAAATGACTTTTTTCAGAACGGGACAACCTCCGATGAGTCCACTAGTAACACATACAATATTACTAGAAAAAGTTTATCCACTTTTAGATATCCACTAAGGGATTATTCAAGTTTTATATAAGTAACAAAGGAAAGTTTTCTTAATTCGCTTATTTTTGATGATATTGGACCCGGGGAGAATGGATAGTAGTTACAGCGTAATATTTATTTATTAACTAAAGTACCGTTTACGTAAGGGTTCGGGAGGGGGGAATTTTTCTTACATTCGCTAACACTTTTTAGCCATTTTTAAGCCACACCGGGTTAAACATTACTAAAATTCTGCTTACATAATATCTGAATAACCTAATAATCAACCTAAAAATGTATATGAACATATCTAAATTGAACCGCTGATCAACAAATAAAATTTTTACATTTATATAATCATGAATATTTTAATAGTAAACAAGAAGAATTAATTATAAAAATAACAGATATAACATACATATTACTATAGTCCAACGGAGTAAAATTTTTGGGTATCCAAAGACCGCGTCATTTCCTAAGACGACTCTGTCTTTGATCAAGGATAAACTTGTTCGTACAAGAAGATTAGCATATCAACATACGGCAAACATTTCGAACTGCCGCACAATTCTGCATATGTGGATACAACTTTTGGCTGAAACTTTAACTAGGCTACGCTTACATCGTAGAATCTGCACTCGTAACTTGAAACTGTTATTGAATGCTATGATAAATTACAATTAGCAAATTCTACAGCAGAAATGAGAATCGCAATTATTATAGATTTTAGTATATTGAGTTGAGAGTACGTTTTTACATAACAACTAGACAGATCAAAGGAAACCAGTTACTAACAAAATCTTGATCATTTATTGAATGGTGTAATAACATATCATTTGTCGAAATCAGTTCAAATTTTGGACTGCTACAATGGAACAGACGACTATAAGTAAACAAGCACCCAGACCTAGAACAGAAATCTGGATTCATCGTTTTGACCTAGAATCGAATCCGGTGTCGTTAAGGTTACCGCTATGCAGCAGCAAATCATCGAGTAAACTAGTATCTTTTTATATAAATAAAATGATAGTGGCTTGTTGTAACCGCATCACGCAAAAAGCACTGAACAAATTTTGTTATCATTTTTATAATTTTACTGCTTAAGTACTTAGATTTTATGAAAAAAAACCCCATATCTTCAATTACTATAAAGTGATTAAAGTAACAAAGATTTTTAGAAGCATTCAGCAATGTTTGCTTTCTTGCCTTGAAGCGGTCTTGTTTTATTATAATAAACAACACAGAGCAAATTGTAATAAAAATATTTGTTTCCTGCGCGTACAACGCATGTTAATGTGACATTGATTCGTCCGTTTCCTCAACGGAATGTGCCACCAGGAGCATCAGCGGAACGATCGCTGTAAAACAGTTTTCATGATCGTCCGCCACGCTCCGGCGGCTTTATGGCGGTCGAGGAGCGGCTGCCGTCAACGGAGACTATTCAAGTGGCATATTACTGCGGGATAATAACAATGGGTGATGCTCTTTGTGTAGGATAACATTATGATATGATGGAATCGACGCCTCTGGTCTTGTACTATAGCTACGGCGTAGGTACGTGTATAAAGTTATATTTGCACAAGTCGAATGATCGACTGCACATGGTCTTTTTTTTTACGTGAGTAGAGTAGCAAACGAGCATGCAAACCACCTGATGTTAAGTAGTCAGAGCCGATAGACATCCACGTCCAACCTCAAAAACGGCTGAAATCGTATCTGAGCTCGAATGTATATGGGTTGCTACTCCTGAGGACTAAGACGCTCGCCTCGCTTCAAAGTGTATCCGGCAACCGCACCTCTCCAACCGATACACTAATATTGCTTTACGGCAGATTATGAGGGCGACGGTGGTACCTCCCCGGTCGAACTATAGTTCTCCCACCTTTTTACCACTACACCATAGCTACGGCGCGGTTACATATATACACATAGTTATATTTATACGAGTCAGATGATCGACTACACATGCACTGAATGATTATGCATAGTATGGGTATACATCTAAAGCATCGCACGTTTAACCTCAGAAAACATGTTTAAAGATATTAATTCATTTAATGTTTAACACTAAAGTAAAACCAGAAAGAAAATCTATATGTATGAGTGTTTATTACACGGTTCTCAAACGCTTTATGAAGGCAACTCACATTTCGCTTATGTAGAACTGCAGCCTTAATATTCCTATTTAGAAAGGGTATTTGCTAACAATACAAAAAATAGTTTTTAGTTTATTTTGACAGAGTAACAACTTCAATAGGTTTTATCCTAGAATATCCGACCATAGACTATTAAGCTTGTCAGGGGCTTATCATCTCCATCAATATGATTGAAGCCGCGTGATGTAGTATGTTCTATTTCTCTATTAGTGTTGAAGAAAGACTTGTCCAACAGTAAGAAGTGTTGCAATTCAAAAAAACTTGAACACCTTTACTACAACTGGATACTGACGGATTATTATTACTACAATCAACCAAATCATCATCAACCCTTCATTATTCTACTCCTGGGTAATCTCTCAAAATGAGAAGAGTAATACCACTGTACTAGCCAATTGCGAAATGATCCACTTCACATACCTTTCAGAACTTTATGAAGAACTATCAGGCATGCAAGTTTACTTAATATTTACCTTTACCGTAAACGTAATTGATACTTAATTTCCAATACGCATATAACTGGTACAAATCAGTCAAACAAGATTCGAATCATATTATTTTGGAACTCTTAACTCCCCGAGAGCGAGTCGGCAATCTTACTCCTAGGCTATTAATTAATCAATCAAAAATAAAAATCAAAATAGTTTTATCCAAAGTAGATTCTTTATAGAATTCTTTTTGAACGTCAATAAGCTACCATCGACTCGTAAGGTGTTTCGTTTCGGAGAAGAGGCGGTGAAAGAAACTCCGAAACACATCTTTTCAATCTTTGAAATAGTCAATAAAAACTCACCAAAATCCGCAAGTTTCACATCGCCCATCTCACTGAGCAGCACATTCGCAGCCTTGATATCCCTGTGCAACTTGCGTTCTGAATGCAGGTAGTCGAGGCCGCGTAGTACCTCGCGGAGTATCACAGCTATGTGCATCTCCTCGAAACTGCCCGCCTTCATCAGGTCCAACGCCGACCCGCCGCCAAGGTACTCCATTATAATCCATAGTTTTGTTCCCTGAAACAACACATTTTTTTTATGAAGTTTCGCAATTTTTTCGTAGACTTAATAAACGACCTCGCTGTCATTCAGTTGGTAAGTAATCACAGTCTCCCACAGACACTTCTAACTAACTTCATACTTCCCATTTAAAATTGATCAATAACGAATTATTACTCCTGAGGATTAAGATTGTTACGTGGTAATTTAGAGAGAATATACATATACCTTGTTTTAGATGAGAATCTTTCAATATTTCTACGTATGTAGCGCGAATATGGAGTAATCATTTTTTATATAAGAATTTGGAAAATCTGTATTCCATAAAAAAGTAAATTTGATTTGATTGTATTATTTGTAATTTACATGTGAATGACGCAATAATTCTACGTGTGAGCTTATTTAGACAATCATTAGGCTGATGATGCAGAACCAGAATTGTTGTAGTCGATTTACTCATATACATACATCCATTATTGTAATGGAAGTGCAAGATCATTGTAATTTACATTTTCTGTCATCCCAACTCAGTGTCCTCATTTCGTCAAGGAATTACAAAAATAAAGCAAAAGTGATCTAGGAGGAACATTGGCCACGTATCATTAAGTCCAACGTATCATCATCATAATAGTGCGCATAAAAAATAAGGCGCGGAGCAAATGCCTCGGGGGACGCCACTCAGATAATTGAGCTTGATTACTTTATGTAAACACTGCGGAAAAATGTGTACAGGTATGTATGTACGATGGATTTACTGATAACAATGTACTACATGCAGTCACCGGCTTTATTTACAATCGAGGCGACTGTATTGGTTCTCATGAGTAGCAAAGCATCTGCAAGCCCACATATCGGTGGCTCTTACGTATAAGGTCGGAGCACTGTTCTTGTGGAGAACTGTGTTCTGATCTTATGGGTATTCCATCAATATTCGACAGTCGGTGAAAATATAGTTCGACCGAAGAGGTATCACGACCGTCATAATCCGACGTGAAGCATCTCTTGTATTTAAGAGCGATGCAATTGCCTGCTACATTTATAAGCGAGGGGAACATCTTATTCCTCTGGAGGACAAAGATCTTTATGTACGACATTAGATAAAACTTCAGTCCCATTTGAGTTTGGATGTACATTTCCATGAACTACAGCGATCATTCATCAATCCATCAGACCATCAAATGGCCTGCATGCTCGTTTCCGTGACTTCTAATAAAAACAAAACTAATAATACTTCAACAATGTATTGTACAATTGTACTACGCTATTAGAACAAGATTGACGTAGTATCAGTTATGAATAAAGTTTCTGAACCTTTTGAAAATGTTAATTTTGTTAAATTAACCATGATATGATCAACGGTTGGTCATTAATAAAACAAGTAACAATCCTTGACATTTCCACGATTCCCCGCCTGCAGACATCGCATCATTTCGCAAATGTCATCCGAGCCCTTTGTAATAAGTTTAATTTGTGGACTATTTTTAAAAATTAAAATATTCACTTAGTTACATTAATACCAAAAGTATTAAGACTAAGAATTGACATACGAAAAAGGATTTTGATAAAAAAAATTCGCGCTTTCTACAAGTATAGCCCAAATCTAGGATTCTGTGTCGTGGGTACCAAGGACACACACAAAGACAAATAAAGAATCATTCAGACTCAGACCAAAAATTTATATTCATTGTTCAGATGTCCGCCTGGTTTGTTCCACGCTGCCTCTCACAGAGAAATCCGCAGACACCGGAATTTAAAGGCTGATCAGGAATAGGATGTCCTGACTCTTCGTCCTGACCCTGGGCGGAGGTGATCATTTGATCATTTCCACATCCAGAAAAAAAGTTATCCCAGAACGAATGATTAACGAAAGTCGCACTTGGCTCATGGACTAATAAGTTGACAAACTAATCGTTTGCGATACGCCGGCGCCACAGTGCGTCTATAAATGTGAAGCAAGAATCGCGCGTTTTTACCATAAAGAGAAAAATATAACGAGACGATTGTGTTGAGCCAAGTCAGCGACGTCGAAGTTACAAATGAAGTCGTAAATCTGCACTTTCAACGATCTACTTCAAATCGCGCATCGTTTCTCTTGCTCGTCGTCATACATTTATGACATTTTTTATCGCGATCTCGTCTTATGTGTTCCACTATTTTGTGCGAAGTGCCTACTCGTCAAATTGCATTGTGACAAAAAGATTTGCGATGGTTGTATGTTTTTTAATATATTTACAATGATGACAATCTTAAATCTATACAATCTAAAGGGAGTCCGAGCCCATGCGGTATGGGTCCAAGAATTAGATGATCTAATTTGAAATGAATTCTATCTGAAAACATTAAGTTAATGTTATCTCTTTGAGTAAGAAATTATCACTGCAGCCATGGCCTTCAGCCACAACCTCGAACAGGACTAAATTCCAATTTGAAATTGAATGCATCTGTATTCCTACTTCTGAAGACTAAGATAGTCGCCATTTTTATTTAGTGCTTACATTTAGGTCTTTTCGTAACAGTTTTTCAGGTAATAAATTCGCATTTAGCCAGGGTGAAGGACTACAACCTAACTCTTCGTTCCAAAGATAACCTGCCCCAGTAGTGGGACAATGGAACATCGAATACTGTCTAGCTGCCGTGGTTTGCAATACTAACTTTTAAAAATGAGCAAGTGAACCTTCCTCACCGATAAACATCCAAAACTACTTTTAACACTTCAAATGATTTCAATGAACGCTCATCTAAAATCCATGCCTATACTTCGGTAACTATATTTTAATATGTGAAACGACTACAATGTAACTAACCGTTCTGTATACACACACTTCTATTTCTAGTAACGTGACACCGCTAACATAGAGTGTAATTCAATCTAGCGTGTTATGGATAACCTTTTAAATGTCAGCGGTCTCTCGCCACCCCGGCACGGGTGACGCATGCGTTGGACACAACAAATATAGAACTAGGTCTATCCTATTGTATCAAATAAAACACAATAAGCGAAAGCAAAAACAAAGTATAGATAATAATATCAGGCGTTAATTGAGATATGTTTAAACTAGCAACAATCCGCTACAACCATGTGTCTCTAAATATTATAAAACAAAGTTCCCCGTCGCGTCTGTCTGTCTGTTCTTGATTAACTCAAAAAATACTGGAAAAATTTTCTCACAGTTTTCAACAACAGGTAGAGTGATTCCTGAGGAAGGTTAAGGTTTTTTTTTTGTATATTGGGCGAGAAATTAAAATGGTTAAGTTCAAAGAGTAATTCAGTCGTCGTTCGAAATAGATGTTTGGAATTGTTAGTTTTGACTGAATGTATTTATAAATGAAAAATAATGTAAGCAAATACAAACTCTATAACCCGAGCGTAGCTTGGCCGCGTCGCTAATGATAGTATATATTTAAATGCATGTAATAAAATAATGGTAAAATAATTTATAGATTTTAAACGTCTTTGGTAACCAAGAAATAAGATAAATTTCATTTCATTTTTTATATTACAAATGAATATAACAATTACTCTTAGCTTTAATTTTTTGTAATTGGATTTTTTTTCAAAATTGAAGGCTTCATGTTTAATAAGCAATACACAAAATAAACATCAAAAGATTCCAATATTAACATCCTGTAAAACATTATCGACTTACATTTATCCAGCAATAACAATTTTATTTCTGTAAATAAATATCTGTTTGTGCGGAAATGAAAAATCATAAACCTTTATACCGCATTAGCACGCGTTCCGAGCGATTCACTTCCGGCCGCTAAAATATGCATACGAACCGGTATCCGCACACAAGCACGTATATAGAGTACATATTACATTACTACATGTTATATGACGCAACAATTTTCACGCCAAAAATGGCTTAAATCTTCGCATATTAAAGAAATGTTGAGTGAAATGTGTAGTTTTTAACTGATTTTAATATTGGAGTGTAGCCCTGAACACATGATTAACTAAAATTATTTATCTATGTATTTATGTACAAATGTATCACGTTATGTCTGTTTTACGCGAGAATTACATATATTAATTTTCACGTAGAAATATTGAGTAAAACTATTTATTCATCTTTGTATTTGGTGTAATTTGTTGAAACGATTCCTGGAATCATTAAATAATGCCTTAGGAATAATAACAGGAATACGTGTAACACGACAATTTAATAATTTCATATAATTATTTATCTATGCAACTGTTTCAAGCTATTCGGAAACTGACCACGAAGTGTCTGATTCTACGTAAGAACATATAATCATCTTCGTATTTAAATATTAAGTAAAACACGAAGAATATCTCTGCATTTACGTATATTTTCTTCATAAGAAGCCTAGGCTCATAACAAAATGCCTGACTTGACGATCGGACGTCGTCTGTAACATCACGTGGTCGGACTGAATGCAACGCGGAAGACGACAATGCGCTCAGCGGTGCACGGATCCGGTGCGACCCATTCACGGTCCATTGGAACCGTACCGTACCGTACCCACGTACGTATGATAAATTGGAAGTATTAAATAGTCCATTACATTTTAGCAGAAGCAGCGATAGCTTAGGAATGAATTCTAGTCTCTTACAAGGGGAGTCCAACATACGACACGTTGATTTCTTTATGTTGTTGAGGTCACACTTAGATTTGACTTAACTATTTTCCTCTTCCATTTTATTAATGTTCATTTTGTTGGCGCAGCTTAATTAATTTAATAAGGAAGCTATGCGCATCTTACAAATTAATTATCACTTGCTTGAATGGTTAGGTATAATATCGCGAAGAAATATACATGCCTAATAATTCTCCATAAAATTTCTCAAAAGTTTATGAAGTATAACATCCCGAACTTAACCAGAATTTGGCTAAGACCTAACCCTAACCCTTATCATTTCGAGTCAATAACCGCGCCCATCGTCGGGACAGTAATGTATTTATGATGACAATACCAAGTTCCTAGGCAACCTAATTCCTAGATGTAAAAGTGGGACACTACGGTTCGACTACGGAGGCTTCACCAGCCCGCGTATACACCGCATATACTTTACAACGACGACAATAAATATAAGTGTTCTGTTTCGTAAAATGTAGAACTTATTAAGCATATTCGAGGCGTTTCAATCTAGTCCTCAGGAGCAGAACGCATATGTAGCAGATATGAAGTTGGACTTCCACGTTGCAGTAGCTGTTAATTTAGAATCCCGCGGGTTTAACTTTAGGCTTCAGCAGGGAAACGGACTGGCTTTATTCAGTGAAAGTCTGAGATACCTCTTTATCTTCGCACTGAGCGGAGACATCCATTCGATTTCCATATTCTTACCAAAAAAATCACTAAAATCAAAAACATGTATGTACTCAATCCTATTTAGGAATAAATTGAAAATGTACATATATGTCTGAATGTTTATGTGCAATGTACAAACACAAAAGACATTTTCAAATTAACTCAATATATAAAAGCAGCTTAATCCAAGAACCATTAATAAAACACTCATTGTATCTCACCTTTAAGCCTACATTTCTATTTGAATCAGCTGTCCGTTTATTCCATTTCTAGGCATATCGTTGAGAGCTGTTTATTCTCCGACAAAGCCGGCTAAAAATAACCAGTTATTTTCAGCTTTAGTCCGACTTTTCACATCGATTTGCAGCGAATAGAGCCACTTTGTAATGCTCTTAAAGTTATTTTCAACATAAAATCTGTTTCTCATTTCATTATTAGCTCTTTGAATATATTTTGAAAGGAAATATCTCTGGACTATCAGAAACTTTTCTATCGTGTATTAATATAGACTGTTTAGCAAATAATTATAACTACCACTTGATAACCAAACAAACAATGTAACCTAAACAATAATGTATACTCAAGACAACCATCTTAATGTTTTATTTCAAACCATTAGGATGATCAAATCAAATGTTTTTTTTAATGCCGATATTTTGAACCAGTTGTATAGCTCGTGGTCACGCCGAAACGTAACCACGTAATAGCTTAATTGCCTATAATTCGTGACCCCTATTTAACCCCTAGAGGTGGGGTATTTCCAAAATTTCGTTCTTTGTACACATCCACTCTATATAAAGAACCTATCAGCAAAATATCAAGATAGTAGGTTCAACGGCTGGCTGGCTATGCGTTGATCTCTGAATCTGTAAGCCCGTTTACTCTTTTTATACACATATGTCCACGAATCCTTTCAAACTATAATAGCCAACTAAGGCTTTTACACAACGAACAACTATGAGTGTAAACATTACTCTACAACAATTAATTAATCCGTTGGGAACACTACAACAACTTACGTACAAAGGTTAATTAATGCATATGTTTATGTAACTTTAACGTTTTGACATTTAGTTTATTATGTTACGTTATGTTTAGATTAATTATTAATATAATCAGTAAGAAATTACTTACGAATCCATTTACCTCGATACATTCTTAAACTATGTATCCCTACATAGTACATTAACCTACACTACCAACATTTGAAAGAGTGGTAGAGCCGTTAGAGTTCGCCCGGGACGGTACCACCGCCTCCCTCATAACCTGCCATAAAGCAACATGTTCTTCATGTATTGTGTTTCGGTTGGGGAGGTGTGCTTGCCGGATACAC
>DWON01004436.1:0-16250 GCA_018251015.1 Phocides pigmalion okeechobee | reverse complement strand
CATGACCTCCGCGGCCTTTGGAAACTATGTCAGGAACGCTCTGTACTTTGAACATGACCTCCGCGGCCTTTGGCCACTGAGTGCCACTTTGACCTCTGGACATGCAGTCTGCAATTCCGTTGAGTCACCCTGGTAGATAACATGCTGATAGTGGTTTCTCCAGTTCCTCTATTAATTTCAGGAGCCTAGTTGTAAAATTTAGGAGAGTCAATGAAAGAGAACCTCCTTCGTTTTTGACATAGGCAATTAGTGTTCGGTTGTTAGACTGTCTAAAAAAGTGGACGCCTTTTAACACATTTTGTTTGTTTACGATGCCCTGCAAACCAAATACATCTCTTTGATGTTGGCGTACTATCTCCTTTGAAATGAAGTCCACCTTCCTGAGGGAAGTATGTCATTCAGCTAGGCTCCCCATCACGCATCCGCTGCGTACATGGTTAAGAAGTGGGTGACTTCTCTCCGACGTAAGGGCTTGGAACTGTCATCTAATGCCTTTAAACACCAGATCAGATCTTGGTGTATGGCGTGAGAAAGAATCCGTTTCTCAGCCATCCTCTTTGAAAACCTCTCAGGAAAAGTAGCATTCTGCGCCGGGGGAAGCGTTCCCTCGGAATAGTTAAGGTCGCAAAATTCATGAGGCCTAAAAGTCTCTGTGTTACCTTTAAGGTATACTTCAGATTTCTTATCTCTACCCAACAGTAAAGAATTTTGGAAATTTACACGACACCCCAGGGTCTCTAGTAGCTTTACAGTTTCCGCAACCTGAGTTACTAGATTTGTTCGGCTCGGATGTGCTAAGAGGTAGTACACCAAGGTACTTACATTTTAAGCACAAAGAGTTTCCGCAACCCCATCTGACACCGCTGAGAAGATCTGCGGAGCCGAAGATAAGCCATTATACGTAATATCTCTTAGTTGTATATTACTCTGAGAAATCGTCTTTGTGCCTCTGCAATCAGTATGTGAAAATATGCATTCTGTAAATTGATTTTCACTAACCATTCCTTGTTATGTAGGAAATCCTACTTCCGACTGGGAAGCTAAGTGAAAGATTTTTGTTGCTATGTAAGCATTTAGTTGACGAAGGTCAAGAATGGACCTCCTTCGACCATCAAATTTTGTCACTAAAAATGCCTTTGAACAGAATTCCGTATTCAGGGAAGATAGTGGTTCCAAAATATTTTTCTCTTAGAGGTCTTCAATCATTTGTGTAATTTCTGAAGATACTCTGGTTGAGTATGGTCTCTGAAGATTTTTATAAGGAAACTGCAATGGAGGTCTTGTCCTGAATGGATTTCTGCATTTTGTAATGTGCAGCCAAATATTCGTATGTTTCTTTAGACATCCCCCTATTGAAAGTTCCCTCTCTGACTGTCAACTTTGTTTTGAGTTTGTGTTAAATGGTTACTACTATGACGAAAGGACTTCATCGATTCAAACCTTGATTTTTTGACAATTTTATAATAAGTCTTTTTTCACTAGTCAGCTTATTCTGCCTTTTTAAGAACTTGTATAGTATGAATTATATAGTTGCTTTTTAACAAAATAACTTGGAGTGTACAACCAAGTTTATGATCCGCCTAAAGACTTAATAAGAGGTTGGATAGTCTCCCAACTAAATAGATATTTCAAACTTTAATAATATTTTGTAAGGTAGGCAGGAGGATATTTTTTATGGTAGCGTAGAGATTAGAATTTCATATTTCTTTAAGAATGCGAATATGTCTATACACTCTGCTCGCTTACCACAATCAATTTGCATTAAGACTTCAGAATTGATAGAAATAGCAAATCCTGGGCCACACATTATGTATTTTTTTTTTTTTAATAAGTCGCTAGCATTAACTTCTTCTACCAAGGTCCCTATCTACAGAAAACCAATTCAAGATGTCTTGTGAAAATTTTTGAATTACATGTCTATGATCTACAATAGCTTCAGATAAACTAACCATTAATGTCTTAATAGAAGCTAAATAACCTTTATTCTTGTTAAAAATGCACATCTATCCAATTATTTTTTTTCTTTTTTACATGGCTTCTGTACATGAAATTTCCTTCCAAGCCTGAGTACTAAACAGCTATAACACGTGCATTTCTTTAAGATGACCCGGATAAGCGTGAGGCACAATTTCATTTTCAGCATGACTGATACTAACATTTCCTTACGACAAACACATATTAGTAGCAGAGTTTAAAACCTTAAAAATTGATTTTGTGATGCGTAATTGCTTTGCGAACAGGTGCTAGGCAAATTAATACATCGTTGTTACGAGTGTGCTGGTAAGTTGTGCGCTGTATAGTTTGAAATATAATTTTAAGCGACTCACCAAAGTAACATATCTTGGCCATACATATGAGACTGAATAAACTTTTTACTATATTTACATCTCTTTCTAAGAGGAGGCCAAGCTAATCTTTCATTTGCCGAAGATAAAGAATAAGAATCCGATTCAGAGTTATCGGGTTGAACTCGTCCCTCATCCGAGGCAACAGAACTTGTCCCCTATCGTTCATTTATTATCATATATCACTTGCATCCGCTGCAATACGCATTTTAAAATGCTTATACAAAATTAAATATATGAAAAACTGTATTTTATCCGTTATATTACTCAAACGAAAACTTTTAAATGTTTCCACGACAAAAATCACAAACGCTATGAAGTTTGACAGGTCAAGACACGCCGAATTCATAGTAAGTGGCGCCAACTGGTGTCAAGAGGAGGTAAACTTTTCAAACTTATTCCAAACAAGACGACTATGGTAAGTTTTGTTCATAAATTGCGATAAATCATAGACTGCTTCTTCACACAACACTGTGTTTTAGAAAGACACATAATATAGTAATATAGAAGTGTTTGAATTTTGGGTTTGTTACGTGAACATCGGGAACGAAACAGTGGACGGCCTGCACCTAATCTACTAATGCTACCCTTACTCACCAATACTGTCAGCTCTGCGGGGTAAGCGATGGGTAGGGTTTATTCAGGTCTGGAGGTTTCCCTCTTTACATGGACTTTTGCTTTAGAGGGTCAAATACCCCTCGGGGTGGGAGTCGCGCGGCTCTACATCGATCATTTCACGTAACACCGAAAAAACTAGTTAAACTCTTTACATTCTTATGCCTTGCTCTGTACCTTTCCGTACTGGGAGCCCGCGTCCAATATGGCGACTTTGTCGCGACCAAGGGCTGCTCCGTTAGTGCCCCGGTACTGTCCATCAACGCTGGCTGTGTGCATCTCGCCAACTCGCCAGCAGCACTGTAGACAAAAAAATATGTAAACATGGTAAAGGATTTTAGAGTAGAACATTGTCCATTGTCATAGTGGGTCCACACACAATGTTCTACTCTAAAATCCATGATTCATTATTTTGCAGCACATATGTTTGATTTTCGTGGAAAAAATTCGCAGGAAAAAATATATAATTATAGTAAAGTAAAGGGCACATGATGTTCTGCTCTAAAAATCTATAATTCAAACCATCCAGGGTTGACTGGCAAAGAATGCCCTCAGGCATTAAGTTTGCCTTTTTGCACCATTTCTCTATATGAGGTGATACAATAAATGATTAAATAAAAAAATTCAAAGTTTTGCAGCACACATGTCTGATTCTACTGGAACCAAATTATCAAATATTCATTTTGCATCCAATTGTAACATAACCTTCCGAGTCCACCCGTGAACCTAAACCATTTTCGAATCTACTTCAACAAACACAAAAAAACATCATTATCAGTCCAATGTGGTACCCTTGTTTCTAACATAAAATAATGCAAACAGCTAAAGAAATAAGCGTGAAGACTTCAAATATTACAAAAACAAGTAGTAGATATATGAAATATCTATACTCTCAAATAACTATAATAATAAGCCTTTATTTTCCGTAATTATTACCATTCGCAAATAAACATATAAATTTTAAAACTTTTTTTAAATATTAAATCAAAAACCTTAAACTACAAAATGTCTCTAATTTTGGTGTGTGTTCCGGCAAAGGCCTCCTCCAATTTTTTCCACTGTTTTCTATCTGCCGCCACTCTTATCCTAATGGGTCCTGCAATAATTTTTGATTTGTCCTCCTATCTTCTTGCCTTACGACCCCAGCTCCTTGAACCATCCCTTGGGTACCATACTGTCACCTGTTTGCTCCATTTTTCTTTATTACAGTAATGCTCTCAAATACAAATATGAATATGAAAGTCTGTATACTAATTAATTATGTCTAATCTTTACCTTAAAATAAACAAACATATAACAATTTAATAATTTTTTTATCAAAGTTTTCAATCATCTATTCTTTTAATACTATATACTACATTTTTATTTTTAAATACATCAATACTCTTTAAATTATTGAACTCAATGCTACTTATACAGTCTGTCATGTAGTGTCTCATTTAAAAAAGATTGTACACAAATATTATGCTCCCTTTGTCTTAAAATTTACATGAAAAAAGTAGTAGACGGTTACAAAGAATACATTCTATTCTATTCTATTTTGCCATAAATTTCTTATTGTTCATCATAGATATACTGTTTAAATTTTTAATTTCCTTCTGCTAAAAATCAAACTTGCACATTTTCAAATATACATTTTCTTCATTGCTTTTAATTAGTGTACAGGTAATGGAAGTATAGTCTAATTGGATAAACCACTATTTGACCAAGGTGATTGACTATAAGCAGAATCTTCCTTCTATGTCGATAATCTTGTCCAACCTGACAGTACTAGCATACGCATGTGAGTGTATTATGACAGATATGTGGAACATAAACCTATAACATGTTACTGCATTAAATAAGGAAATGAAAGTAACAAAAAATATGTGTTTACTTAAGTTTTTTAGCACATAAACAAATTTATTTGAATCTCGCTAATGTAATACAACAAGAGTATTTTTAAATGCTTAAATAAATATCAAATCATATCCATAAGATCATATACTTTGTTATTATTTTTGATGCCAAATATTATATTCACAATTGATCAATCTTTTACCCATATTTTATGCACTATAATTATTTATATAATTTATATTATGTAAATGCTTTACTGTACCTTTGTTAAGAAACTCTTGAAACCAAACATCACAATGGAGCAGAGAGTACAAAAAACCACACAAGACCGACAAAAATGACATTTTCACTGTCACAATACACAAGTCATTCACAGTGCCACCCCGTCTCTAAGAATAAGTCCTAAGTTAGTTTATGAAAAGAAACAAAATACTATATTACACATATAATTATGCCATAATATAAAAGAGATGAAAATATCACAGACACAACGGTGTTGTGAACACATTTCAGAGGGCAGTATGAATGGTTAAAAATAGAAAGCATCCCACATGTCATGATGTTTGAAGCAAATATACACACATATTACACAGTGATGCGTGATCTTGCATTACAGATTTCACTTGTAAATAATACTAGATATTAAATATTTTTGGTTATATATTAAAATATTTTTTTTACACAATGCACACTATTCCAAAGAGTAATTCCTGAAAACATTTTCCATTCAATACTAATATCTTTTAAACTAATATTTTTATACTATTGCAACCTGAAAATATGGACAAAATTTTAATTATGAATTGAAGGTTAGGGAAACAGCAGGAACCACAAAACAAAATATGATTTCATTTACATTATTAATATAGATATTGAATGTGCATACATTGTTAATTTTATTTTAATAATATCATCAATATGAACACTAAATTTCATAAAATTTAGACAAGTATAAAACTATATTCAACATATATTACACATCTATTATGACTAAACATATATGTTTTGATTCTTAAATCTCCATAGTTTACTACGTATTGACCAATATATTAAATTATGTTCAGGTCTTTTTTTTAATTATCAATTATTTATATATTGGAAAATGAATATTTACATTTTCAATTTGATAATAATTCATAATCTTTCAATTTGATAGTAATTAATAGATTCAAATGTTCTTTCCTTAAGATATTATCTAAAGTCATCTATTCATAGGTTGTAATCTTATAGGATTACAACATTAAAGTTTTAAAATCAATTATAAAAAACTAATGTCAAAATGTTTTAATACTAAAAGGCCAAATAAATAAAATAAGGGGAAAAAACTTGCATTTGGTTGTGTAATCATAATCAATTATAATAATTAGACTGAGGACACTTTATCATGAGTATTAGAAAAGGTTATAAATATGGTTATCATAATCAGATCTGATAAAAAATTAAAAAAGCCAATTTTAGATCTAAATTTATACTTAAATTTGAACAAGCAACTCACAATAATTTTCTGTTATTTTGAAGATCTTTACATAGACAAGGATTTTTACAAACCTTTTTTGGTATACAAAACATTACGATGGTAATCGTAGCTACGCACTGGCCTGGACATCATGAGCACTCTTGAGATGAAGGAGATACAATGATAACAAAACAGATAACCGTGAGATAATTCTAAGCATTTTTCACACGAGATGCACAGCGCAAATGTACAACGTACCGGGAATAGCACGACATCGTGGTGTCACACAAACTTCTAATTAAAATACAATTACGACAAACTACGCTACATGTTTACGGAGTTCACAAGTTTTACAATATTATTTAATATAATCTGATATAACACACGGATCCGATTGAATGAGAATAGTGAGTAAAACCGGGCTATGACATTACTTACATTCTGGGTCACGATGAGAGTTAGAAAATTGAATCGCCGTCAGTACACGTTAATATAAGACTTACAAAATTATTGGTTTTAAGTCTTACCTAAAATAAAATATTCAAGTTTTCAGAAGATAATATTCATGAATAACACGAATAAATGTGATTCTCCATTCAGCACTACGAATACAAAATTTGACTACTGATTTCATGCACCAGATGGCGCGGTAGTCAAGTCATTGCCAGTTTTGTCAGTGTGATGTTCTGAACAAAAAGTTTTTAATTTATTAGTTAGCCTACTTTTACTTTTATATTATATTGCTATTTTTTAATATAAAAAATGATAAATACCAGTACAAGTACCTATTTTTATTTAATATAAAAATAAATAATATATTCAAAAAGATTTGCCGTACTGAAATTTTATAAAAGGTCTGCGTCTTAAGTGCAAAAAATAAAAGAATAATATTAAACATGCTGACATTGGGAAGAATAATATACCAAAGTTTTTTATTAAAGTAATATGCCGCTTTGCACTTGTCATGCCATGTTGTGCAAACATAACTCACTCTCTTTGGACCATGCATGCTGCATGCGTATGACGGGAATACCGCCGTATTCGAATCTAAAATGGATTAGCTAGACGTTCGAATAATTCCAGACATCTGGCAATCTTAGTTCCATTTATTCTTGCATACCAATTTCAAAAACGTTTTATTGGTACATATGCTTTTCTTTGAAACTGCAAATCTCAATGTTTTACATAATATAAAGTTTGCAATATTTTGGCCTGAGTTCCGGCACACTGGGGATATTTGTTAATGTTTACGGTACCTTGATTTGTAATTCGTCTTACATAGCCATGTCATATCGTACACCATAAATATATACCATAAATAATCAAAGACATCAACTACGTTTCGTTTTTCATCACAGACTGGCAATATCACCAAAGGAAAATTTTATTATATTATACCAGCTGATTCAGAACACCTAACCGTTTTTAACGTAAAAATATAATCTTTTCATTTTAAAGATAAGTAGCATTTTATGAGTGAAACATACATAACAGCCATTTTTCACAACTAGTATTTTTATGTTTGTAATGAATAAAACTTCTTATTTTTATCATGTCGTTAAAAAATAAAATTGAATATTACCTAATGACATATTGCTTTATCTGTGGAAAAATGGATTGCGAGTCTGTGTGGAAAGGAACGAATTAAAACAAATCAATAAGACACATCGTTTCAGGATTGCATCGGACATCTTTAGATAATACTCGCATAATATAATTAATTCATATTTCGCTGAAATTAAATAATAAAAATGCCTGACCATTTAGGAGATGATATGAGAAAAGTGAAAGACGATAAGGAAGAGCCAGAGAAAGAAATAAAATGTAAGCATCACTATATTTTAAAGAATGAACACTAACCTTTTTATAATCAATATGTGGTATTCATATTCATTTTAATTTTAATATGTGCAGCACTCGACGAAGGCGACATCGCTCTACTAAAATCATACGTAAGTTTCCTTCATTAATTTATAAACTTTTATAATAAGATGAGTATACTTTGTTTTTAGGACAATGACTGGCATATTTGTAGGTTCAATAAAATTTTGTTTTTTTGTATGAATTTACCCTTATTCGTGCTACGTTTATTTAAATATTGCCTAAAATAAACCAATATTTCACTACAGTTAATAATTTCGTACAGATATGTTGATGAAAATGTGACTGTTTCCAAGATTCCACAGATCCAAGATTCAAATTCCACATCGATAAAATATTTTTTTTTGTATAAATATCATTTTTACCGACACGTTATTATTGATTTCAATCAATAACTGTTAAAATCACAGAGTCATTTCGATTATCGATTGTTTATAGGAGGAGGTTCCACCACCTATACCTACTTGTAGCTTAACACTTTTCCTGCGCCGTACAACACTGCTGTGTATTGCGCGGCGTAACGCGCTTGTGGCTTGTACACCTCTGTGTTGTACATACAAATCTGTATGGATTACAGGCAAACAAAAGTTGTGTTTATGTTGCTACAAGCTTGCGGGTGGACATTGTCTGTGTATTCATTGATGATACACAGATGCTATAAAATACAAAATTTTTTAGTGAATTGTTGGCTTATCTTCAGTCTAGTGAAATATGCTCCAGCCTAGTAATGCTTACCTGATCTAATATTTAAGTGCTTTAGTCAATGTTAAAGCAATTTTTGCATTCTTGGTGTAAGATGTGGTCTGTTGACTTACATTGAAGGCGATGTCAATCAGGATTGCAGTTATCTTCTGGTGAAATTTCAGGACAGCAGTAACAAATTATATATTGCTGGAATATGATCTCATTTGCAACATTCATTTATAATAAAAGCTTACAAGCATGTGTACCTAAGTAATAATTTAAATTATTTTTGTTACTAGTTTTCATTCTTATTTTTTCATAAAAAATGTAAACCATTCGAAGAAGCCATGATATTTCTATATAAAAACAAATAAAAGTTTACATCTGTAGCACTTGGTACTCTTTGTGCTGGTATGGTTTGACATAGTAATATCAGTATACACTTACACACAAGTATTAAATAGGTGTGCACAAGCCAGAAGCGCATGCGTACGCTGCAGGGATAGTGTTAAGCAGGTAACACATTTAATATTGGTTTCCGGGAAGGATAGCCCGGCTTATTTCCGCTTTCAATATCATAAATAAATATGTTATTTTAATTTTGTAAATGATCACCCTAGGGACAAGGTCAATACACAAAAATAATCAAAGAAGTAGAAGATGGTATCCAAACAGTTATGAAGCGTGTGAACGAGCTGACTGGTATCAAGGAGTCTGACACAGGGTTGGCTCCACCAGCTCTCTGGGACTTGGCTGCTGATAAACAAACATTGCAAAATGAACAGCCTTTACAAGTGCGTATGATTCATATATTTTTTTTTAATTCTAAGTCGACTTTCTGCTGTTTTTTCAAATGTACCACCATGTAAGTATTTTACAGATGGGAAAACTACAGTTCAACTAGGAATGTACCATAGACGCCCTCGTAATCCGCCATAAAGCATTACTTGTGTTTTAGTTGGAGAGATGCGGTTGCCGCCTATACTTTGAAGTGAGCCGACAGCTTAGTCCTCAGGAGCAGCAACATATCTGGGTTCGAGCTCAGATAGCATTTAGGTTGTGTTTGTGATTGTATGTGGATGTCTATGAGTTGCAACAACTTAACATCAGTTTGTTTGCATGCTCGTTTTATGCTCTTCTAACATAAAAAAGACATCTCCACAAAAATAGCAATGGCCTTACATGTGACTCCAGTCATTACTTCTATCATTTATGTTTGGATATGGATTTTCAGAGACCACACTGTCCATTATGTGGCATGATTGCTAACCTTTTAACTTAAAAATTCAAGTCAGGTTCGAAAGTCTGTACTATACAGATATTGTCAGTGTCTACAATTGTGCATATTAATTATTATACATTATTTTACCTGTGACTTTTTGGAAGATTTTTAATGTAAAATATCATACTTCTAATCTCAGGTGGCAAGATGTACAAAGATCATCAATGCAGATTCAAACGATCCAAAATACATAATCAATGTAAAGCAGTTTGCTAAGTTTGTGGTGGATTTAGCTGATTCTGTAGCACCAACTGATATTGAAGAAGGCATGAGAGTTGGGTAAGTTTTATTGAACCGACACATAGTTTTAAATATTTCTCCGTCCGTCTGTATCTGTACAAATTTGTCCATACAACACAGGTACGGATTACGAGCAAAGAAAAGTGATGATTTTACGTCGACGCTACAAGACTGATGGCGGTTATTACGTCTGTGTATTCGTAAATGATACAAATATGCTAAAAAATACAATATTTCAGTCATTTGTCAGCATATCTTCAGTCTAATCAAGTAAGCTTTAGTTTCGGGCCGCCTTCCGCAATACTGACCCATTGATATACATATATCCGCGCCGCAGTTAAAGTGTTAATATTATAAGGCTTTAAGTACATGTTAACTTATCTACAAATTTCATTTTGGAGATTCTTTATTAGAGGTTGCTTTTTATAAAGTAAGCTCTGCTTATATCTCCTAGAATAAAGTTCGCTGACTTTTAGTTCATTACATTTGAGCTTGTGTAATGAGATATAACTGAGGACGACATCTTTTAATATATAGTGAATATATAAGAAATCCCATATCCAAATCTGTTAAGATTATTTATATATAAATAATATGGTGTCCCTCACTGTTAATAGGGTGGATCGTAACAAGTACCAAATACATATTCCACTGCCACCGAAGATCGATCCAACGGTCACCATGATGCAGGTTGAAGAGAAGCCTGATGTAACATACAGTGATGTGGGTGGCTGCAAGGAGCAGATTGAGAAGCTTCGAGAAGTCGTCGAGACACCACTTTTACATGTAAGCAATTATTTTCTTCAAAGAAAAAATGACGATGTTATAACTATTGTGAACTTATATATACACCAATATTCATCATGCACATGAATTAGAAAATGTTACTTTGATAATTCTTTCAAGGATACTATCATAACTGATTAAAAAAAACAATGAACAGGTCAAGCTAAATAAAAATGGTCAATATCATTAAAATTTGTCCCATTTACAAAAAAATATCTTTAAACACATATAATTTGTTTAAAAAATGTGTTTCTATTGTATTATTTATTAATAATACGGTTAAGAAAGACACTATATAATGAAACCTATTAGTTATTAGTAGTATTCTAATATATTATCAGGATTATTCTAATTTATGTATTATGTTTTGTAGCCAGAAAAGTTTGTCAAATTGGGAATCGAACCACCCAAGGGTGTTTTGCTCTTTGGACCACCCGGTACCGGCAAAACTCTTTGCGCCCGCGCCGTCGCTAACCGCACAGATGCTTGCTTCATCAGGGTCATCGGTAAGTAGTTATCGACCCTGTGCCACAGGTTTCCATTCAGAATGAGAAGGGTTAGACCTTAATCTACCGCGCTAGCCGATCGTCGGATGTCAATTTGGTCAAGTTTAAGGAGTACTCTCAGACAGAGGTTTCTTTTAGTATAGACTCATAATTTATTTTATTTTATTTAAGAAGGATAGTAATTGGATCCAATTTGCTAAGCACCTAATACTACTTAACGTCAGGTGGCCTGCGTGATCGTTTGCTACGCTTCTCACATAAAAAAATGTGGTTGCTGCAGCCTATGGATATACCTAAGTATTTTTTTTTGTGTAACTAAATATGTAAAAAGGGATAAGTCTATTTACACGTTCACTGCGGCGCTGTGTTATTTTTCAGCATTCGTGTATCATCTACGAATAGACATTATTTCCGCCCGTAGTCTTGTAGCGCTGACGTAACATACAGCAGTTGTGTTATCGCAGGGGAAGTGTTAAAGCAAATATTAAATATTTAATTTAATATTTTGTTAGGTATATGGAGAGTAAAGAAAGAACGACTTTTACAAGTTTTGACGTTGTTCTGATACACCTCTCCTACACAATGTATCGCACTAGAACGACATTGCTGAATGAAGCTTTTTATCAATGCTACGAAGTGCGCCACAAATTCGCCATATTGCAATATTACCTATACAGTATTTTATACTTTGTAATTATATCAATTATCTATCTTATGCATTCTTATGCAAAGTTTCCAAACCAAGCTAAAAAAAATTGTAGATTAGAAACTATTTGATATGTATGTAGTTGAAATAATTCAATCTGGGAGGTGTGGCCTTTTTTCTCATAATCAGCTATGAAGCAGCTTAGTTTGAGGTTCAGTTTGGTTAAAATTTACAACAAGGCTAGTTTAGTCAGGAATAGAAACACATCTATATGTCATTTCAGATAGGATTTCAGTCCTGTTTGAGGCTGGATGGTTGCCTATGCATTCCAACAATCATTTTAAATTAGGTAGTGTGAACATATATTGACTACTAATTTAAATCTTATGACATATATAAATCTAGCTAAGGAATGATCAATATAAAGATAAAATTCCATGTTATCATCCAATTTAATGCCAATGACAAAATAAATTATTCAACAATAATATAATAAAATGTGTGCTTGGTTTAGGTTCGGAGCTGGTGCAGAAGTATGTAGGCGAGGGGGCGCGGATGGTGCGAGAGTTGTTCGAGATGGCGCGCAGCAAGAAGGCTTGCCTCATATTCTTCGACGAAATTGACGCTATCGGAGGAGCTAGGTATGAAATCTCAAACAAAATGTATTAAGCTGCCCCAGTTTTCATTTTGAGTGAATTTCCTGAAATAATTTACACATTTTACATGCATATTGCTTGATCAATGGAGCGAATTATACATGTGAATCCCTTGAGCAATCGAAACATTAATTGCCATTTCTGCGTTCATAGCCATAATTATGCTAATATTTCTCCAGATTCGACGATGGTGCCGGTGGTGACAATGAAGTACAAAGAACCATGTTGGAATTAATTAACCAACTTGATGGGTTCGATCCACGTGGTAATATCAAGGTAAAGGAAATCCTTATCATCATTTAGTCATCATCAACCTATTTCCCCATACAACCCATCCATTTAAAAAGAAAAAGATTAATCCATACCTTACCCTTCTTAGCTAAATACCTATTGGCAGTACTCACATATGTTTGAAAAATTTATAAAGAATGCAGAGGCATAAATTTCCACACTATGTCTTCCTTCACTGTTGAAGCAGATGATGATTAATTTGCAATACACTCACAACTTGAATAAAGAGGTGTATGTCAGATTTTTCAGTTAAGCTTGTGTGTACATGGGTGCATGCGTCCAAAGTGTAGTTGGCAACCAGACCCCTTAAACCGAAACTCTACGTACTCTCAATGAATACTTAATTCATTCAGGGTATGGATTATGAGAGTTGTGGATATATTATATCCATGGAAGTTACTATTGTATTATTCAAATCTTGTAAACATTTTAGTAGTTTTGCCAACAATACAATAAAATTAATTTCCAAAGGTTCTAATGGCGACCAACCGGCCCGACACGCTGGACCCGGCGCTGATGCGGCCGGGGCGCCTGGACCGCAAGGTGGAGTTCGGGCTGCCCGACCTGGAGGGCCGCGCGCACATCTTCCGCATCCACGCGCGCTCCATGAGTGTCGAGAGGGACATCCGGTTCGACCTGCTCGCCAGGCTCTGCCCTAACTCCACCGGTGCTGAGATTAGGTAAGTTTTCATCTGAAACTTTTAACACTTTTCCTGTTGTGTATTGCGCGCCGCAACTCAGTTGCGGCTTGTACACTTGTGTTGTACGTATAAATCTGTATGGATTACGAGCGAACAAAAGTGCTGTGTTTACGTCTGCGCTACAAGACTGGGGAAGGAAATTACGTCTGTGTATTCGTAGATGATACGCAGATGCTAATAAATATTTCAGTGAATTGGTGGGGCATCTTCAGTCTAGAGAAATAGACTCCAGTTTAGGCCGATTCACGCAACACGCTCCCGATAAATATATGACCACCGCAGTCGAAGTTAAATTACTTTGTTGGATTTAGGAAAACTTGTAACTTTTAATTTTGTATAAGGACTATGTATTTTGACATGATATGATTGCGTTATAGATGTTCATGGGCGCCAGTGACCACTTAACATCAAGTGGACATCATCATTTCCTACTTCCATTTTACATAAAAAGATCTATTTGCATGTTTCCTAAAACGGAATATGCTTTTTTTGTAAGATATATAATAACATATACCGTGTATCTGCAGATCGGTTTGCACAGAAGCTGGTATGTTTGCGATCCGAGCGCGTCGCAAGGTTGCCACCGAGAAGGATTTCCTCGAAGCCGTTAACAAAGTCATCAAGTCGTACGCCAAGTTCTCCGCCACTCCGCGTTATATGACATACAACTAAACCTGTTATGTTTGGATTAGAGTCGATCTGCACTGTAGTGCGTACACAAGCCCCGGATAAAGATAAAGGCACATTTAATCGCGCCACTTGCGTTGCAGGCAGAGATATTTTTTTTTGTATGAAATAATATGCATCCTCATTCACGTATACGCACCATGTGCGCTGCATTTTAATAAATCATTGTATAAACATGTTCAAGGAGACATTGTTTCTTTAATTTTTTATACCCATAGTATTGTCAGTGGACGTATGTAGTGTGTAGTTTTTGCTGGCGACACATTGAAGCGATGCGACCATCTTAGTCCTCAGGAGTAGCAACGCATCTACATTCGAGCTCAAATGGGATTTCAGCTGTATTTAAGGTTGTACTTGGATGTCTATGGACTGTGATTACTTAACATCAGGTGGTTTGTATGCTCATTTGCTACTCTTCTCACATAAGAAAATAAAAGGTTTTAAACATTTACCACTTGACTAGATCCCCTGATTCACCCAATCGTGAATGACGTCAGATTTAGCGCGTGCATTGCTAAGAGTTGTGATACAGATTATGCGGCTCGTATCAATGTCATGACTGCGGCATGATTATACGTGCGTTCACCTTTAATCTAATATATTAGGGGTTTTCGTCACTATATTGTGGAAATAGACCTCAAGGAAGTACTGAGAAGAATACGATAGTGTTATCATTTGAATATTTTAATTCATCTGTGTATAATTTTATAATTCAAGATAAAAACGACTGTTGAAACCGTCGAGAATACCCCAGCTGTCTAAAAAGTACTGTTTATGTCTTGGTGTAAATTTATAACCAGAAAATATAATCTTTACCCTTTATGAATGGAATGCACAGATGATAAAAATATATTGATGTCTCACTTGTTTCAAATACCATTAAGTTATATTAAAAAAAAACTTTTAATGAAAATAAAAATATTACGAAAATAAATATTTTTAAGAAAGCCCAAGTTTTTTTAATTCTAAGTAAATTATTCCTACGATTTGTCTGTTACTGCCGTTGACAATGTTTTAGCAAATATGTATACAATCCTGTTTATGTGGTTATATCCATTATAGACAGCCCTGAAGACTGAATCAGAACCAATGTGGTTACTGTCATTATAACTTAGCCCCGAAGACAGAGTTAGAAACATTATAACATCTTGTGTTACCGTAGCACATTATTTGTTATAAAGTTGAAACAGGATTGCATGTAATGACAGCAATAATGCTTTGAAAGAACACAGGAAATGTATCTGTCATTTTTTTTATTGTGAAAAGTGTAGCAAACGAGCATGCAAACTACATGATGCTAAGTAGGCGCAGCCCATAGACTTCCACGTACAACTACAAACATGTCCGAAGTCCTATCTGAGCTCATATGTAGATGCGTTGCTACTCCTTTGGACTAAGGTGTTCGGCTCGCTTCAAAGTGTAGCCGGCAACAGAAACATAAGTAATGCTTTACGGCGGATTATGACGGCGGCGGTGGTACCTCCCCCGTCGAACTAAAGTTCTCCCACCTTTAAAAACTATATTTTCTATATTTATGCCGTCTTATTTGAACAGCACATATAAAAGGATCCTTTCAAAATAAGTCTATTCAATACTCCCTATTTAGATTTAAAAAAATACTACATCTCTGACTTG
>DWON01004435.1:0-16252 GCA_018251015.1 Phocides pigmalion okeechobee | reverse complement strand
CGGCGGGTTATGAGAGTGGCGGTGGTGCCGCCCCGGGCGAGCTCTAACGGCTCTACCACCTTTAACTTTGTTTGTGATTATAATATGAAAAACGAGTTGTAATAGTTTTGTTTGTATTTTAGCTGAACTTTAGTCGAAATGTACCTATATCTCTTTAAAGCGCAGTGGGTCCCTTTCAGTGGGTTCCTCTAATTACGAGAAGAATTCCGTCCCCTACAGTGGGATTACAAAAAGACTGCAGTTATACTGTAAAAAGCTAAGAGTATTCACTTAAGTTAGTTAAGTAAACTACTTTCCTACTTCCACATTCCTATAAGAAATTTGAATAACAATGCACGACTGCACATCAGCCAAGTCGTGCAATGAATCTCTACATAATAAATAGGATTATAAGGTTATGAATAAAATGTCACAATGTTTAATACACGCGGTTGCAACGTGGGTGCCGCACAAATACATAATTGTACTATCCCCGTCTTTGACGAAATCCATCCACGAACCTTTAGTAATAGACTTCTATTGTTAAGTGGGTTGGATCCAAAAAAATATGATTTAATTAAATCCAGGTCGTATTAGTATTAGAATCATAATTCGACCGGGGAGGTACTACTGCCGCCCTTATTTTCCCTCCGTAAAGTAGTTCTCATTCGGTTACAAAGGTATGATTGCCAGGTTACTCTTACAAGCCAAATGATTTAAATGTTCAGTAGGAGTAGAATGTACTCCACATTACAGAGTACAACTACGTATGACAAGGTACAACTTCAGTTCTGTTTAAGTAATAGTAATTTTTAGATAACATAAACATCTTGCATACTCGTTTGCTAATTATATACATAAAAAACTTACATCGCAATTAGCATTCACTCCGCAGGCTCCCTCACAAGGATTGACGCAGTGCTGGTTGACGCACGACTGGTGATCACGACACTCGCTGTGGTCTGGCAACAAGTCAATTTAAATGTTAAACATAAAGCAGAAACAACAGAAAATGTAATGAAAATCCACTTCAGAATGAATTCTAAAGTTGATAAATATTAAGGAAACTTAAAAATATATATATAACAAAATTGAAAGTTATTGGACTCTTGCTCTAAATAATTTAATTATATTTTCCCATTTTGTGTGAAATTTTAGCAGAACAAATAACAAAATCTTATATTGAATTAAACGAGGTGCATTGATAGAATCTTCAAAGCGACGGGTGACGAAGTTCTGTGGTAACAAAAATTAAAAAAAATAGTGCTGCTTCATAACTCGCCCCGAGAATTGCGATTGTTAGTGAAACCCTTTAAAATGTTTAAGTGAGCCTTTTATTCTAATCAGTTTTAATATTGTTTAAGTTAGCCTCCATTATTCTAATTGAAATGTAAATAGATGAAACTAATTGAGTTCCCCCTCCTTAAAAATATAGTTACAAACTTACCGATGCATTCGATCTTGATACACTGAGACAACGGGTCGCCAGAATAGCCGGGTAAGCACGCACACACTGGGCGTACGCTACCGTGTGTGCAGTGGGCCCCTACGCCACAAGTGCTGGGTCCACATGTCACCTGATCATCGGAAATTGACCGCCCATGCTCGTACAGGTTCCGCCCATAATACCCACGGGGTCTGTAGTTGTAATAGGCTTGGGCTGTGGATAACATATTTGAGGAGATGACATTTTTTATGTGAGAAGAGTAGCAAACGAGCATGCAAACCACCTGATGTTAAGTAGTCGCAACCCATAGACACACTCGTACAACCACAAACACGACTGAAATCCTATCTAAGACTAAGATGGTCGCTTTGTTTTTAAGAGTAGCCGGCAATCGCACCTCTCCAACCGAAACACAAGAAATGCTTTACGGCGGATTATGAGGGCGGCGGTGGTACCACCCCCTTCGAACTAAAGTTTTACCACCTGTCAAATATCATCTTTTCTTTATGTTCAAAATGAGTGTAGCCGAACTCAGGTTAGATTCCAGTCCTATTTATAGTTCATTCCGATGTTCATGGGCGTCAATAATCACTTTCCAACATGTGGACTGCATGCTACTAGAGTTTTAAAATAAATACCTGCTGATTAATACACAAGGGACAATAATCCGCTTCATAGATTAGTGATTGTAGAAATATCCTTATAAAAATATCTGAACAATTAAGCTCTTTATAATCAGTTTATAGGTATAAAACAACAATCTCCATTCACAATTTCATTGGAACGTCATTCGTTAGTCACCACATCAGTTCTTTTTAGAGTCGCCAAACTGTACGAAATATTCTGGATTTTTCCTGATTTAGAAAATATCCACGAGATGTCCAATATACAATATCAAGGATCAAGAATATGTATGTATATAATATTGTATTATCTTAACTCAGAGAAACAGCATAGTACAGCTACCATATTCGAAGTACCCGGATAACTTTTAATATTTTTGAAATTGAGTAATATTTTTCTACAATTCTCTTTTGTGATAAGGAAAGAAGTCTTATTTCCAAATTTATTTACATACATATTCAATAACAAGTAAAATATGTCGCGTAACTGACAAAATTTAAAAATAATAAAACAAAATATTGTCTTAATAGACACATTTAATATAACACGATGTTACTTGCAATTCTTGTCAAAACGACAATTTGTGAGTTTAGTGCCTATAATAATATTAAAATTTTCCGTTTAATTAAAATTAAAATTGACACCGCAAAAATCATCACTATCTACCAATTTTCTTAGTATTACCCAATAACATGGCAACCCTATTCCACCTGACATCAGAAGCTGCCTACAAGCCTACATCTGTATAATATCTGTAACACTGGACCTTGACAACAGCCTTCTACGAACGTTAACGACTTAACGCCCACCTAATACCTTTTGTCCTTGTATCTGTCATTCAATGGCCGAATCTTGATTAGTTGCGTCTTTGTAAAATATATAACAAAAATACTGATTTGAGTAAACAATCCCATTAATCTGTTATTCATTGCTAATTCTGCATGCGTAGGTTCATATTAAAATGAGATATCTGCACATATATATTATAACGTTGAATCATACTCACTAGACGAATCTAAATGACTTCTCAAGTTACAAACACATTCATACAATGTGGACAGACATTTATGTCAATCTTGTAGATTATTATTAAATAAGTACCTACCTACATAAAAATATTCCTTATGATTAAGCTATGATAAACATATTAAAACTAGATCTATGAAGGCTATAATTAAAGTCATCCCGCATAAAAATTATATACAAGAATGTGGCCGATATACCCTACTACCGCATTCTAGGATCAGATTTACAGAACTTAATCCATTTTATATCAATTTATCATATAAAAATCCATTGCGACTATGATTGAGACATATCATTACAATTACAATTGATATTGTATTAAAATTATTATTTTCCCCAAAATTATTCAAGATCTTTTATAAGTTGAAACTTTAAAATAAGTTATAAAAAGCATTACATTGCGTGATAAAAAATGGTCTAAAACCCTCGAAGATTACCGAACCCTCGTCAAAACAGCAAAACATTACACTTTAGTATTAAAGCAATCGTGTCCATCATGATTAAAGATTTAAATAACATTAAAGTTTTTTGTTTGTTACAAAGTAGCAACAATTTTTGTACATCCACAACCACTAACAAAGAACTAAAGACCTGTCTGATGTCGTAGATGCATTGTTACTCCTGAGAACTACGATGGTCGCTTCGCTTGTAAGTATAGCCTGAAACCGCACCTCTTCAATCGAGACAAGAATTGTATCAAAGCCAATTATGAGTGGCGATGACGGAGACGTACTTTCGGATAGAACTATAGTTCTTCCACATATTTACATTGTCATTTTTTGCAACTTAAACATAAACATACAAGCTTTAAGTGATGATGTGATTCACTTCTACGCCCTCGTATTTGTTTTTATAATTATAGCTGAATGTTGATTAACTACATCTCTAGGTTACTTCCGCGTGGTATAGTTACGCGATGTGCGTAATATATCACGCTGATTTGCAAACCGGAACCACATTGAACAAAAGAAGTCAGCATGTAGAACTATTGTATGTACTTAAGATCAAAACTCGTAGAAAATTTACAAACCTAATCAACAGGAAATCTTGTTAAATTCATAAAAACCTCGACCCAAAAATATCTAAAAAGTAAAAAAAAACATATCCTACTGATTTCAATTTATACAACATCTTCCGGCCATTGTTACAGTTTTATTCGTATATCAATTAATTTATTGGATACAAAATGTTTAATCAATGAGTCTAGAAGAATATGTTCACATCCTTCGACGATTAGAAAAGCATTGATGATCTTCGAACAATCGAATATTTTTAATAGCTAAGATACTATCTATATCTATCTTACGTATCTTTTATTTTTAAAGAAAAAACTAAAAATAAAACAAAATCAGTTCATTTATTTAGGATCTGCAATTTACAACTGAACTCTGATACATACGATAAATTAACTGTCACCTTTTTGCGTCAGGATTTAGAAATGCCAAATACCATAGAACAACAAAAGATGTAATAATTATGTTATAAAGCGTACAGTTTCATACAAAACCCTTTCAAAAGTCCTACCTAGCGTGTCGGTTGCCATAACATGTATATAAAGTATCAATAGACCCATGAAATCAAAAGTAATGATTCATTTGTAGAACAATGGACTTATGGACTTTACGAGTATGAGATCACAGTCGTAAAGTCTTATATGCCTATAAGAAGTATAGGTTTCTGTTCAAAAAAGTAACTTTTAAAACTTACCGTCAACGGAACTAAGGGCGACGAGCACCAGAGGTGCTAAATATAAAAGTCCCCTCTCCATCTGAAATTCCAAACAATACACATGTTAAAATAGTGTCAGTAATGAACAAGATATTGTAATGAACAAGATATGTATAACTAATTGTAATAAAAGCCTAACCTTAACAATATACTGTACCCATGCCAAGATGGAATGATGCCAAAAAGATGGCCGTGCTGAATAACAATTACATTTCTCTATGCAAGATAACAACCAGCTATTTAGTCACCTATCTTAATTAATAATTTCACTTTAATTAAAACGGTCCAGACCAATTACTTTTTAAAAGACAACCAGTCATTCTTCTCGCTTGAAGAACTTTAGACATTTCAACATTATTTTCGTCATTTGTCAGTTCAGAGAAAGAAAAATGTACCCTAGATATTGCTTTAAACCAAAAGTTACGAAAAAATTCCATTAACGTTGATCTGGTGATTTAACTATAACAAACAGACAAACAGAAACATCAGCGGTACATAACAGCTGTATATCTAAAAGAATATTTATAATTTTTAAATACCTAATATAAAAACACGTACTCGTATATGTATATACAGACAAGACTGAATTGTTTTCTGGATTCAGTGCGTGTACGGGTTTTTTCTATATATTTTATGAAAATACAGTATACTCGCTTGTATACTTTATTTTCATTATTAAGTAAGTATACGTGTGTGAAGTCCACAGTGATCACTGCCACTAATTTACATGTGTATGGTATGGTAATTTACATGGTATGTGAGTAATAATAATGAATTATAGGGAGAATAACCACCATTTTACGTAGACTATGTATTGTTATGTGATTTATAGTTAGCGGTTAAGTATTTTGCGAGAATGTCGCAGGTTAATGTTTGTATTCACTATATGTTATGAAAAAATAAAGTCAGTAAGATACTAAGATATTAATGACCAACATGAATGAATACAGACGTCATTACAACGTATTTAAATAGTAGGTCAATGTCAAGGTCAACATACATACAAATATACTTGTAATTGTTGCCATATTTAAGTTACCCCCTATTATTTAACACAGACATTTTCTTCACACTATTGTAAGTACACAATGACGCAAAAATAACTACCTCTGTTATTATAAGTCTGTGCGTGTCTATGTATTTGTATATTCCATGTGACGCTCATTGAAACAGTTTCATTTAATTCCAGTAAAAATCCATACGATAACCTATAAGAAACCTTTACCGGGATGTTATGTATAAACAGGAAAGTGGCGTAAGGCTTAAACTGCATCAGGACCGAAAAAAATCAAAATCGATTCAAGTATTAGAGTAATCTTGCCAACCAGACATAAGTACAGAGGATACAACCCGTCTGATATAAACTCCTAATTTATTAAAGCCCTCTTTTTACGTAGAGGAAAAATGTTACTAAAAAAATTAATTCCATAGTTAAAATGAAGCCCTTCGCAAATAAGCATATATTATTAATGTATAGGCAGATGTTAATTTGCCATTCGTTTATTAAGTATTTTTATTTTTGAACTATTGTTTTATTTACTTATTCTGATTATACGTCCCTTTATATAATAATTATTATACCTACTTACCTACTTAATAATATATATGCCAGTTAGTTTAAATTAAAAAAAAATGTTTTAAAATTCGAAACATCCGCAAATTAATCTTACGTTATTTCACGCACTGAACTAAAACTTATATAGAAGTATAAAGTAGCACCAACACTTACGTCTCTGCGTCTGTCTGTGATACGGAGAGGAAAACATACGCCGACGTATGAACTCCCTCCTTATACTAACTTACAGCCTACGCGTCCAGCGAATTCGCAGGTTGAATAAATTTTATTTTTGAATTATGTCATATCCAAGCTAATTAAGTATCCCATTTCCTTATAGATTCATCTCGTGTCATTAAGCAAATCAACATACAAATTGTTTTGCACTAATCCTTTAAAATCTCAGTTGCGGATATGACTAAAATGAGTCTTCATTGATCATCTTAAAGGTCAGTGTAAGTTTCATTGGGCTTACTTTCGCACCATATTTGGCTTAACGTTTAAACTAAATGATGTCATTTTTAAACACGTAGATTTACTTTAAACCGGATCTTTCTTTGAACAGCCAATGAATACAGGAATTAATCCGATTGTTACTATTTTTAATAAGTACATTCTATTGATCGATTGGCCAGGCTCCTAATACCTATATATATTTACCTATAAAAATTATAAAATCGCCGCACAATAACTTCAAACGGCTATTTATTGCACGTTATTTGACTCATGCAATCAGATCGATAAATCCATATTTGTACCCATGGCTGCATACAATTACATATTATGTACCTACTTTGACTAGACTACTTTATTTTACTGATAAAATAGCAGAAATAGAAAAAAAACAGCTTAATTCTTTTCTGTAAAAATATTTTTTGGCTGTTTTCATCTACTTGAGAACAAATTTTGAACAAATGAAACATAGTTTATTCTTTTTGAAATATTTACTAAATTACGAAATAATTGTACAAGAAATTTACTATTTATAAGGTACTCGTACCTTGTTCTCATAACATTGTTTTGCTCCTATTAATGATATTATTCGATGATTATCATCGCTAGCTTAAATATTCAAGGAAGTCAGTTTTCCATTAATATTTTCATGCAAATTTCCGATAGTAGGCATATGTGTTTTTCATAACATGTAAACAATAAACTCAAATCAATTCATGTAAGTAAAATTATATCTATCTTTATTTCTGTTCATATTATAAAACTGATCGCTGTCTGCACATGGGATATATACGTATGATATTAACTATTTTAGGTGCCTTTATCAACCCAATATAAGCCAGAACAAAAGTTATTAGATTTTTTATCAATTTTTCTACACGTTTATGCGTTGATAAATTCAGAAATGTGTTGCAATTAACCTCTACAAATAAAAATGTTATGTCAAGTTAAAAGTTGCGTCAGTGAACCTTAATATTACCTGTTTTTCGCACAGTTATCTTTATGTGGCTTCATCGCGTGTTAGAATCCTAGGACGCTTTGTTCCCGACGGCTTCAGCTCGTTGACGGCTTGTTCCGTGTACAAAGAAACATTACAATATTTTAATTTCTATTTCCTTATACGTGAGAATTTTTTGCTATTAGTAAATTATGAAAAACCCAAGAAATAAAGTCCCGGGCCCCAGGTAGTATTACATTATAATGATTTAAAGATAAATTTATTCACTTCAGATGGCCACGTGTGATGGGTGAAATATATAGTTCACCATAAAAAGAACACAATGGCTGGTCACAATATCTGATTAGAATCAAAGAAGATTTAAATCGGAAGACCCGGCTATTATTGATGGCTATCTTAAATATCAATTTTTGCATACGTTTTTGGTAATCAGGTTAGATCGCTTTAGTTTTTCTCTGTTAGTAACTGACTCAATCGACCCACATAAAGATTACGTAACCGTTCTTTGTAGCACCATTAAATATCATAACATGATGATATATGATAGTGGGCATGTTACCAAACGCTTCTTAACATTAGTATCACACTGTCCTGGACCCATGGTTCAAAAAGAAGTCTATGTAATCCTCTGGGGTTAATTCGGAACTATTAAGAGTCCATGTCGGCGGAAGCAACATTATGGGATACATAAGATGCAAATGGGCCTCCACGAGACGACGATCCGCTTTATGCAAGTTATACCTAATGTATTATCTATTTATTAAAGACTACAATCTCAGTTACTCACTTTCGGCACAACACATATAATTCATATACATGTGTATATTCCTTTCTTAAAATATATATAACAATATATATCTGGTTTATTAAATATCTTTTAAACCAAAGTAGTATAGACCGCGATTTTCGCAAGGCCTAACCAATACTGAAATCTTGCTGATGGTTTTATGAGTGAAAAGTCATGGGACCTTGTTCTAGAGAATCGGACAGATTTCTCATCATCAGGGGACGTCCCAGCCTCTATGGGCGGGGGAATACGGGCCTCGAAGTATACCCTCTTTTCCCGGGCCTGAACTCGGTCTCGCCGGGCTCGCTTCATATCGTGGGTCAGGCGTCCATACTGTAGTTGCGGGGCAGTGTTAAGCAGGAGCTTAACACTGCCCCGCTAGTGCCCCGATAGTGATGATTGACCTTCACCTTTCCTCCCTTATAAGCGGGGGCGGTGACCGCTCTGACGCTGCGGCCTTCGCTCTTCTTCTCCTTGGAGGCAGCGACTGGTTCGAGGCACCTGAACCCTTTCCAAAGAAAGGGCCAGGTGCCAAATCTCGGCAAGCATCCTCCTTTTAGTCGCCTCTTACGACAGGCAGGAGATACTGTAGCGCTATTCTGGTCCCGCGATACAGGGACGACAGATTTTTGTACATACCAAGATTTATTGAGAACATTTTAACGACAAGAAGAGGAACATGAGTAAAATCCATTAATGTCCTATTGCTGGGCATAATCTAAAGTCATGAGCACATATCTTCGCAATGGCCAATTAGTAAATACTTACTACGCTGGTTTCTTTTATATGCTTTCATTTTAAGCGATTATCTGCATGTATTGTAGCACAGCCTAATTTTAATTAAATAGTTGCTACAGCCCGTGCGTACCTCAAACAAAAATGAAGTTAAGTCCCATTTGAGTTCGCATGTAGATGCGTTGCTACTTTTAAGGACTAAGAGGAAAACTAGAACTTTATTCAATGTCTAACAATTTATAATCTAAATGTATAAATAAATTTGAACTCTCTGTCTGTACTATAAAAATTTAATAAGTGCGTGTGAAAGATATAACAATAACTATTTCTTCTGGGTAATCTACGACACAGCTGTACCGATTATAACCATTAGTTTATGCCATTGTTATTTTAGAAATAGTTTTCCGATTCTGGACAAAAAATAAAACGCATAAAATGTATTGTGTCTGGATCTGATTTTCCGGGAGGTTCACTAAAAGATACTTGATGTTATAAACAGTAACTAAAGGTACTTTTATATTATAAGCTAGTAAAGTAAAATAGTAGCTATAGTAACACAGCTACAATATGTAATAAATAGAAACTTTCTTTCTTATCAAAGATGAAGATTATCGAATCTGTGCTAAAAGAAGCAAAATGGAAAAGGAATGGAACATTAATCTAAAGCAAAACGAAGTCATATGCACAATTAAAAATTTAACTGTAAATAAATAACTACTACATGACAAGATAAATATCCGCTATGAAAAAAATACTATGATTGAAAATAATTTAAATTTGAATTTTCTACGCATAAAAAATTAATTACGTTTATAAAATGATAATTAATTAATGAGGGATGAAAGTAGAGAAAAGTTACTTAATTACATCACAATTTTCTTCCGTAGACTTAATACATAATTACTGAACGAACCAATATGGCTGCGAACAGCTGACCATGCCAAAAAAATGTTGTTGACATGTTGATATGACATACCAAGTGCATCCTTATTTTTAAAATATAACCAAAATGTATTGACGTATCATGAACGACGTAAAACAATTTAATATAAATTAAATAATTTTATTTTCTGCCCATTTTACGAAAAATGTCCGCCAGTAAGTTAGATGCAGTCTATCGAAGTATTCTTATAACCAAATTCTTTACTAAGGGTTGGGGAAAGCCAGAAAATTTACGAAGGTAAATATTTCCCTCGATTTATTATTACATTTAAAATTGCATTACGCCCAACCTAAATTTACCAAATAAAGTATGTATTTATTTATAAGTTAAATAAGTTAAAATTTTTAGGTTATTTGAGTTCAGAAAAATTGTTTCAAACCGGGAAGAATGTTTGAAATTAGTGGAACGAGATTATCCTGTCACTATCACGAAGGTAATAAAATTATAAAGCTATATAATATATTTTTTACAGTTATAATATAAAATATAAAATATGAAGTATCAATAAAATCAAGTTAAATAGTATTAGGTAACAGGTTTTCAGGAATGTTGTAAAAAGGGTGACAAAAAATATTTTTATAACTTTTTGCTTACTGGCACCTCTAGAATTATTATGGAACAGTTTTCTTTATTTTTATTTAAAAGTGTTCTTAGTCACAAAATAATTTATGTGATATAATTTTGTACTTCCAAATGTTATAATCTAACATTACTACAATACTAAAGTTCATTGTAAAGTATTTATAACTTTGCTTTGTATAATTTTAACAATCAACATATACTGGGATTAAACTTTGAATTTTCTAGCAATATTTATGAAGGTTATTGCTAACTATTCTTACAAATATTTGATCTGTGGTGACAATCATATTTTAATTCACATTGCATGTCTTATTTTATAGAAAGGATCTATTTTTAATATATTCTCTAATAGATATTTCTAGAATTTGTTTACATTTATGTAATGTTTACATTATCTATAACCTGTAACAAGTACAAGGTTAATTAATTTTATGAAACAGTTATTAAATGTAAATTAGAAATCTTAAAAAAAACTATATGCCATGAGTTAATATAAAAAATGCAGTTTATTTCCTAAATACTGTTACTTTATTCTATAATTTGATTTAGTTTAATTTCCATAAGTTCTGTGGATAATGTACTATCTACTCCTAACTAAATTGATTCTATGTATTTATGTTTCGTTTAAGCTTTGCTAATAATATGATGACTAGATTAATAATATGGTAACATGGTCAAACTAAGATGCTGTTCATATGAATATTTAAAAGTATGATTTTAAGTGTATGTATAAGTGTGTAACTTTGATAATAATTGATTTACCCCATGACCATATGCGATATGAAGTGTTCCAGAGATACCTAGACTTTGCCGGTTGGATTAGATTAAGTAGGATTTTTACAAATTCCAACTTTAAATTCCAAGAATCCTAGGAACCATGTGGTGCAGTTAAGATGCACAGAGTTGCAGCTGTTTTTAATTGATTATGATTTTTGTCGATTTTTTAATGTTTATAAATATATTCTTATATTTCAGGAACAGAACCTCACAGACTGCCGGTTGCTAGAAGGGTATTTTTTGACACCTCTGGAAAAGCATCTGCCAGGGATTGTACCAGAAATAGCACAAAAAGCACACTTCCAAGCATTGTTGCCAGTGCACTGGCCCGATCCATCATGCAAGCCTGTATGCTTACATCTTGCTGGCACCGGTGACCATGTAAGTAATCAAAATAACTATGGTTTTAAACAAATATTATAAAAAATGTATATATGTTTAGATTATATAAATTAAAATTTGATATTGTACCTGTAATCAGCTCCATGGTGTAAAAGAATTAGTTGATGTAAAATAAACACACAGGTTTTCGTCTAATAAACTTATTTCAGGCTCACCCTTACTCAGCTACAAATATTTGTTATTAAAAGTTATGATCCTTAAGATCCAAGGCGGTTACCACTCAACAAGTTGTTTCTTTGCAGTTCATTTGACTTCTTTGACTTTACCTTAATTAATATTCTTTTCATTTGTTTAACAGTTTTTCTGGCGGCGGAGAAACCTTATGGTAAAACCACTCTTGAAAGAAGCAGGAATTGGTGGTATTATTCTCGAAAACCCATTCTATGGTCTCCGGAAACCAACCGACCAAATGTAAGTTTACAAAATTTATAGTTTAAAATCACACATTGCACAGATATTACATTTTTAAATTCTGTAATTATTTATGGTGATATTTACTGTATGTTATGTAACTTTATTTATTTTCATAGACCCCCAACAGAGCAAGATAAAAATGTATAGACACCCAAACATAGAAGTTGGTGTTTTCAATAAATTGGGTAAATGTAAAAATGGACATCAGGTTTTTGGTAATAAGGCTTCTGAAAAAATATAATTTATTATGTGTAAAAAAACCAAGCACACATTTTTTATTACAAACATAAATTGAAGTTTTTATAGATTTCAATACGGTGCATGTAAACTTTATTGAAACCACAAACAGTTTTTATTTTATGTTAGAAGAGTGGCAAATGGATATGCAGGCAACCTGATGTTAAGAATTAGGTACTTAACATCGGGTGCATTCACATACAACTTTAAAAATGAAATCTTATCTAAGAAACCTTATCTATGAATCTAACAATATACATAGATGCGTTGATACTCCTGAACACTAAGGTAATGGTCAAACTTATAAATGTAACCGACATTGATACCTCTTCAACGGAAACAAGTTTTTTTATCCTATGTTATTTAGGGCTGATAAGATGCTCCGGTAGGCGTTCTGGTAGTCTAGTTATAATTGCTTCATAGGGAACTATGATTATGAGGGCGGCGATAGTACCCCTCTGGTCAAAATGTGGTGGTAAATACATATATGTATAATAAATTATCCGCAGCCGTTCCTCTCTACACAATGTGTCGGACATTTTCGTGATGGGCGGATGCTTACTCCTGGAGTCTCTGGTCCTCTTCCACTGGTGCGAGCGGAACGGGCTGGGCCCCCTAGGCGTCACCGGGCTCTCCATGGGTGGGCATGTGAGTATGTACCTTTGATAAATTACCAGGAAAGTATACATAAACTGAAATTGTTGACCAAATAGAATCTCATGATATTTAACTTTCCCTGCAGTGTACAAAACTGCTTTGTATTGCGCGGTACAACGGCTTTTTCACACCTGTGTTGTCCTTATAAATCTGTAATACAATATTTCAACGAATTGCCGGCGCACTTTCAGTCTAAAGAAATAAGCACCAGTTTAGTGCCGCCGCAACGGTGCCCCGATCTAATATATGAGCACCGGAGTCAGTGTTAATAATTTAAAATAATGTTATAGTATGATATGATTTGTAATAATTATTAAAAAAATGTTATAGATGGCATCGCTAGCAGCGACAAACTGGCCTAAACCGTTAGTCCTGGTCCCATGTCTGTCTTGGTCTACTGCATCTGCTGTCTTTTTACAGGTCGGTACCTATTTTCATTATTTTTTAAATTCTCATATGGTATATTCAAATAGATATGTGAATATACCTATGACATCAGTATGATAGATAAGCCACAGTAACGTCACTAACTGTTTATGCGGCAGTCGCTGTCGCCTACACTTTGAAGCGAGGCGACCATCTTAGTCCTCAGGAGTAGCAACGATTCTACGTACGAGTTCAGATAGGATTTTAGTCGTGTGTGTGTTCGTGAATGCTCGTTTGCTGCTCATCTCACATAAAAAAACCAATTCTTGTTTCTTTTAAATTTTTTTAGAAATTTCTTTTAACATGTATGTAGAAATTGAGAAACATTATATTGAAGAAAGTTCTTTGTCAACAGGGCGTGATGGCACACTCGATAAATTGGGACCTGTTAGAAGACCAGTATCTATCAGATGGAATATATAGAGAAAAACTAAAAAAAATGGTCACCATAGTGGACGAAGCCTTTCTTGCTGGCAAGAAATTCGCGCGCACCTATTCAGAAAATATAGTCACAAAACCACATGAAACAAAACAAACAGACAATCAGGAAACGCTAAAGAATACATTAAAATGCGAGGCTCAGTTCAAGCGTTTAGATATAACTTATAAAGAGCCTGTCTGTGCCAATGACAAGGAAACTCAAGAAGATTTGAATGCTAATAAAAATACAGTAGAAGTAAATAAAGAAGTGCCTAAGGATAATGATAAGTCTGACGTAAGTGCGCAAATTAGGGGTCTAAAGAATCAACTTAAAATATTACTAGAAGAAAACAAAATTAGTCAAATGTTATATAATAAATTAACATCGAATCAAAAGTTTGAATTGGAGCCAGCGGATATTGACGATATAAATAAGCTGAATGAAGAAAAACTTAAAGAAATTTTGCTTAGATGTAAAATAGGTAAGTTATTTAGTTAATAAAAGTAAGAAATTGAGAAGAGGTTTATTTAATGCACAATAGTTACGGTAGACAGTATATTACTTTCATTGGAGGCTGTACATATTAAATACATATTTTATCGAAAGCATATAAAAAATATTTAACAAAAATTGAAATAATTAAAACATGTCAATTGTTTATATTAATAGTATGCCTTTTATATTTAACAGTTGATTTAACAAAAGAGACTGTTGAAGAACAGGAAACTTCCAATGAAGAAACTTCGATTCCTATTTCTTTGGAAGATGTAAAATCTTCACAAGAATTTATAAAAGCGGAAAAAGAAACTCAAGTATCGAATATGGAACAAGTGGAATCTAATGAAGAGTCTACAGGAAAGGAAATTGCAATAAAACCAGAAAAGAAGACGTGGAATGAGATTACGTCAGACTTATGGATGAATCTGCCATTCATGAGATCTGGCGGGAAGAAGATAGATATAGGTAAAATCCACTGGAGAGACAGAGAGGCTTTACAGTTCATGAGAGGGATAATGGACGAATGCACGCATTTGAGCAACTTCTCGATTCCATACGATACATCTTTGATCATTGGTATGTTTCTTGCATATTTGGATTACATTTAACTTTTCTTTTAGTATAGTAGTATTGTTTTTACCTTTATTATACAATTTCGTTATAAACATCCGGCATTTGATATTATTCGTTCTGTTTTATTGTATATTCTGTATTTGTATCTGTTCTGTATTTTTTGGGAACGACATTTACCCATTTAACGATAGGATCAAATGTTGCATGCGGAAATAGACTAAATGTAATAATATCTGTTTCTTTGTAACATAATATAATAGTGGAAAAACGCAAAAGCGTTTTTCCATTATTATATTATGTTACAAAGTATTGTAAACGCAAGTATTGTAAACGCAAGACTAGGGGTTTTTACCCAAAACTCACAAAATATTGATTATTTTAATATTTAAATGTGTCACATGTTCAAATCATTCATATACAATCTTACGTATTGCAATTGACTCTCAACAATCCTTTTTAAAATATTGTAACCTCTTAATCGTCAGTTTTGACAAATGAGGTAGTAGGTGACCTAATTTTTATGTCCGCTAATATATACTATACGTAATGTTATAAAATTAGCAACGTTATGCGATGACACTTTACGTTGTTCGTTTCGTTATAACGTTATTGTATAACGTTTCCTTATAACGGTATTGTATAAGGTTTCGTTATAACGTTATAACGTTTGCGCCCGTATGGGAATATCCGTTATTCGTTTCGTTATAACGCCAAATGTAAATAACGTGTCAATGTCGGCAGCGGTGTGCGCGAAGCACGACGCGTACGTGCCGCGCGAGGACGTGGGCACGCTGGAGGAGATCTGGCCCGGCGCCGAGGTGCGCTACGTGGACGCGGGACACGTCTCCGCCTACATCCTGCACCAGTCCGTCTTTAGGTAAGCACTGCACACCTCAGTAGCGCCATGTGTGCTGTTAGACTAGCGTTAGTCTGCGGCTCTACCCGTCATATATGATTGTTGCAAAGTAATTTTAATAACAACTTAATAGCATGGATTTCCGCAAAGTAACGCCTGATACTATTAACTATA
>DWON01004434.1:0-16253 GCA_018251015.1 Phocides pigmalion okeechobee | reverse complement strand
GGACCCCTTGTGTTAATTGTAAATTATTAACAAAATGAATCAACGTAGGTTGTGGTCGGAAAATTGATGGGTGATCGCTGGTGGTAACACTTTCACACGTTCTTCCATAATTCGAAGGGCAGTATTGAGGGCATATTCGAAGGGCATAAAGTACATAGTAAAAATAGAATACTAAAACGTGTTATAATTTATTAAATATAAAATGCCAAAAGATTTTTCAATTAGTCCCACCTTTAATCGACACTGCTCATGACAAGAGGGCTTGTCATATCTCGCACTGAGAATTACCATCACCATTTTTACACTGTTGCATTGGCACGAACTCCCTTTAGATTGTTTAGGTTAAGCTTATTATAATAAGTTTTAAAATTTTCATAATTATATTTAAATTTACACAATAAAATATAGTTGAAACAAAAAATTGTCATTCTTTGTACTTAGTTCGTCAAAACACGTTTGTGTCGTTATTAAAACAACCTGACGTTTGTGCTTTAACAAAATGTTTTTGGAGCGTGCATAGGATCGCGTCGTGACACCAAAGAGCTCGATATCAAAGAGCACGGTAACAAACAATTTTAAATCTAGCCATGTTGCTTTTTCGTGTTCAAGGCAAAAGCAGCTTTTTCTCAAAACCATGTGAAATGTCTCTTTGTGTAATGGCACTTACAGCCTTTGTTTAAAAATCCCTTTTAACTTAACTCTATTTTTATGCCAAACGAAAACTGAATTTAAAATCTCAGTGTAAACGTTTTACATAGATACCTTTCCTTAGACGTTAATATCATTTAATCCAATTCGTTCAAAAATTGAGAAAATCACCGCAAGATGATAAGACACGAAGAACAATTTGTGACGCTGTCAAGTTCCTTCTAAATCTTTATCTTGTAAGATAAATTTTAAGATGAGTAATAATATATAATGATATTCAAAGAAGGACGCTTAACATGGCGAAAAATTTATTAGATCTTTGCTTCGTAAACGACAAATTTCTTGAGGTTGCTCTGTAAAATATTTATTTACACACGATCTCAAATAAATTATTAAATTAATTAAGAACGTAGAGATTTTATATCATTTTACTTTGATTATAGAGACAGGGGACGGTAGTGTTACGATTTCAGATTTGAGTATGTGTTACTTTCTTTAATTTTTATTAGGTTAGAAGAGTAGCAAACGAACATGCACATCACCTGATGTTAAGTAGTCGCAGCCCATAGACATTCACGTAGAACCACAAACACGACTGAAACCCTAAGTAACGTAGATGTTGCTACTCCTGAGGACTAAGGTGGTCGCCTCGCTTCAAAGTGTAGCCGGCAACCGCACCTCTCCGAAACACAAGTAATGCTTTACGGTGGAACATGAGGGCGGTGGTGGTACCATCAGGAGGTTTGCATGCTCGTTTGCTACTCTCCTCACATAAAAAAACTGTACCCTAAATGTCTAGATGCCATTATAAAGTATATAAACACGTATTATGTAGAAATTATTAATACAAATAGCTTTATATAATTCAAACTTCGAAGGAAACATATCGTTTAATCAAAAGAAAACAAGCGGTACATTCATACATACAAATATGATATAGCGGTACATTCATGAATATAAATAAGCAAACAAAGAATCCTTTACAAAAATAAGGTTAGCGTTAACTACAAACGAAAGAATACTGCCAAATAAAAAATCCTATCAATCGTGGAACTAATTTCGTCTTGATAATCGCAATAAAGCAACAAAATAGCAATTTGCCCGACCATAAAAATAATTGAGTTCAAACTGCGTTGAGGCAATAAAAAGCGTGAAAGCAGGCCCAATAACCTTTAGTGGGGGAGACGTGGGAACCGACACCTGCTAAATAGTGAGGAATAGAGAGGAGGGCTATTAGGCCCACACCACGTGAGCCAATGTAACGACCTACGCTATTTTGGATGCTCCATTACTAAGGTTTTTCCAAAACGGATAATTGCTACTGCCATTCTTTTCTTCCTCGTTAAAAAAGGGGCAAAGCGAAAACCGATTAATAGTACTTTTTGTAATTAGAGCTCTAGAGTGCTCTAGAAGAAATATAATATATTTACTTTGAACATTATTTAAATAAACTACTCTTAAAAAGTACTATCGTGTTTTATATTATTTTAATTCTTTACAGAGGGATACAGATGTAAAACTAAAGTTATCGTGTGGTTACAAAATTATAAACAGAAACAATGTATAAGAGTTTTTTCATGTACGCACATAAATAAAATATATATTTGCAAACTTAGTAGCAAACGAGTATGCAAACCACCTGATGTTAAGTAGTCGACGCCCATAGACATCCACGTACAACCACAAACACGACCGAAATCCTGCCTGAGCTCGAACATAGATGCGTTGCTACTCTTAAGGACTAAGATGATCGCTTCGCTTCAATATATAGTTTGTAGGTACTTATACAATAGCTTATGAAATATTCCACAATCATTTTTAATCATAATTAAATTTGACATATTATCGGTAAGGTAAATTACAAACAAAGTTATCCATTTCTAAACTTGAAAAAGATCGGAATAAATCGATTTTTCTCGAAACTTGCACAGCCCAGGGGTTACTAGATTGTAAAGCGATCGACAAAATTAAGCATTGAAGCGCGGTCGAGAGTTGGATGGGTCACCGCTAGTAGCTAAATTTTACTTATTATTATGTATTTATTAGAAGTATGAAATCGTCAGTGAAATTTCATATCTACACTAATCCGCATTGGCGCAGCGTGATGTACTGTGCTCTTAGCTCCACCAGTTGTGGGAAACCCGTGTCCAGCAATGTAATACAGAAATGTTTGTAGGCAAATAGATATTTTGCGGCGTGGTACTTACGTAGGTACGCGATAGTTATTGATTTTTTCAAACATTACTTTTTAGAAGTTGTCATCAAATCTACTTCTTTTAGTTCAACTTAAGTACCTAATAAAACTCAATTTAATTTCCTTACTAAGACATACCTAAGTAATTAACTAGTCTAACTAACTCTACATTTACATTAATCTTATCATTTATCCTAAATTATTATGATTAGCAGATATATCGTAAAATGTATCAATAAAAAACCAAGAACCGCAAGTATTGTAAAAATCATAAGAAATAAGTAATTCAAAATTATTGCAGAAAACTAACCATATTAGCGGCAAAGCTATTAACTTATCTTTAAAATCTAAGCTCAGACAAATGCACTGAACTCGGTACAAAATGAAGACTAGTGTTGAGGGCATCTTTACAACACACTGGGGAGCCGGTAACCGTGAGTTATGGGGGCATTCTCTCCTCCCTTATGAGGAAATACGACAGTTTCAGTGCCGAGATGGTGAGGGTCGACGCAATGATTGCCCAAAGTTAAGCTAGGCTAGGCTCCATAACTTTCGACTTAACACTTACTTCCTCTTTGCTCAGGTTCTTACGGCGTGACGGATACTAAAAGTAAACAAACCACTTAGGCTGCTACATAAACAAAGTAACTATACAAATAGAGCCCTAATAAGAATTGCGTACTTATTATTCATTATACTATGAACTCATCATGGCATATGAGGTCAAAGAACTTGACGCTAATTAGATCCGAGTGCACGTTGATTGGCTCATACATCTCAACACATATGGAATAGTTTGTACTAGAAGATTTTTGTTTACTTTAAAATATTGCTAATAATTCTTTTTGATCATCACGATCATAAAAGTGGATCATAAAAGTTCGATCGGGTGATACCACCGCCACCCTCGTAATCCGCCTTGAAGCGTTACTTTTTTTTTCGGTTGAAAGGTGCGGTTGCCGGCTGCTCTTTAAAACGAGGCGACCATCTTAATCCTCAAGAGTAGCAACATATCTAGGTTCGAGCTCACATAGGGTTTCACATAGGGGTAGGACTCGATTATAATTAATTATCAGTTGTTTTTCATGATAAAAATATTACTACAATAACTTTACTTAATTTATTCTGATGCGTCATTTAAGTATTTTTTCAAAACGAAACAGCAGTAACGAAATTATTTACGTAACACGAAAAGCTTCCTTTACGAATCAAATCAATAAGCTCTCGATTCTATTCGCAGAACAAGCAAAACGGTTCTAGATAAAGTTCGCTTCGAGCAATACGGCTGCTGCTTAATTGGCTAGAGTTTTGCTTTCACATTTACAAGTTTTAAGCAAATGCGGATTAAGTGAATTTAAGACTTCTACGTAAATTCTATAACTTACGTTGCGGTAATTTTCTCTAGAATTTAATAAACTTGTTATTAAATACATCCTGTACAGATTTGTGTAGCGGTGAGCGGTCAATTACTAGAAAGAGTAATTGCTATTGATTTTCTGTTCTATATACTGGTTACAGTAACTGATACGACCTTTTGATTTTAATCAGACTCATATCAAGTCCAGTTTAGAATGAAATTTGTGGTGACACGTAGCATAATTTCCTCTTCATTTAGTTCTTCAATAAAATAAGGTAATTATTAGTTCATAAAATTAAATACAACTTGTGCTTGATCTATTGGAATATTTATTTCGAATTAAGTAAATTGATTTTTGCAGAACATTAATATGTTTTGATTGCATTTTACCGTCTTTTCCAACCGAACCGTGAAAACTTCAAGACAAAGGTTACAAATCTTTTTTTAGATTACGAAATGGAACGACTCGGAGCAGAGTATAGGCTAGTTGAGATCCCCTCGATAACCACACAGTGATGTAGAAAAAGTCCGGGATCTCCAAAGGAACTTATACTCCGCTCCATGGGCTCCAACAACTGGACGCAACGAGATTGGTATCTACAAAGTACCTGAAAATTTGGATCCTACTATAGGTGTATAGTAGGATCCAAATCCTACACTACATAAGTTAAAATAGAGGAAAAATGTTCTAAAATGCAGTGCTGGTAAGTCTTATTTGGATAAATATGGACGTCTGGCATAATTTACTAACAAACTAGGCATTCAAAATTAGCCCAGATTGATTCGATTCGATATACATAATTAGGAATTGAATTACGTGTTACGTAAAATGTTTTCCATGCTACGAAATAATGTGTACAGATTAAACCCGTGAAAAAATTAATAAATACACTATGTATACGATAACCAAACTTACATAGGGAAAATCGGAATGTCGTACACAAACACGAGTAATTAACGCTTACAATGATTGAACAAAGACCCCAGTATTATTTACTATTCGGCAACTAACGGCTTTAACATCAAAGTGAATAACGGAATTTGAATAACGTTGTTTAAATTGCCATGAACACGCATGTTATCTCCAAGGCGTAAATTTTGTAGTATCAGATTTGAAGGCATTTTACATTAAACAATTTAATATTATTACCGTGACATGTTTCCCATAACTTTATAGATGGAAGAACTATTTGACGGGGGAGGTACTACGCCCACCCTCTTATTTGCCGTGAAATAATACTATGTTTTGGTCGGATACGTGTGGTTGCCGAGTGCATTTACAACATTGCTGGATTGCCGGATAAACATTATTGGAGGCGACCATCTTAGTAGTTATCCTTAAATAGAACTTCTGTTATATTTGAGATTGGACGTGGTTGTCCGTGGGCTGCTGTGACCACTTTACATCCGCAGGGTCCGCAGAGGGAGACCACTCATGGACTACTTTTAGCAAAATCCCTCCCTCCGGACCTGGCCATGGGAATCAATCGGACCAAAATCCCCCCCTCTCACCACGACAAAGTGGCAGGCCTTCGTGGGGGAGAGAGAAAATGCTGCCAGCGTCTTGGGTATCCTCCCGATAACTAGACAATGTGAGTATTTTATCATAATACTATTTTTGTATATTTTTGTGTATTTTTTTTTAATTTTTTTAATGTAATTATTTATACTTATAACTTATTTACGTATATAAACAAAAATAAATCCGAACATAATAAGCAATTAAAGCCACAGGATAAGTGTGACTTTGAATACTAACCTGAATAACACTTTACACTCAATAATTGAATAATACAATAACTGAACAAATATACAATGATGAAAATCTTAAGACTAATTAAAATAAAAACCTAACCTAAACAATCTAAAAGGAGTCCGTGCCCATGTGGCATGGTTCCAAGAACACTAGCTGCATTCTCGCGCTGGATAGCAATCGCAATTCTCTGCGCGAGATATGAGTCAGCCCTCTTGTCACCAGCGGCGTTGATCAAACGTTGTACTATTTACTATTGAACAAATGAACAAAGAGTAATAATACATTCACACTATTTACATATTAAAATTTATTTTGACTGCAATAGGTTATATACACATAGTGATATTTAATAAAACGTTCATAGCTTAAAAAGACATAGTCATAAATAATAAGGATCAAATAGCGCATACGTTTACAATCGCTCGTAGTTTCAGTAGGAGCTATAAAAAGACAATTTTCCTTCAAGAGGTATCTAAACGGTAAGAAACATTCGAAAAACAATATCGTGTTCGATGTCTCAGTCTATCGCGCCCGAGACAATGAGGGGCTTTGCAAGAGTGTCACGTAATATGTAAATCGTTTAGGTCGCGATGTGTCCCGACTGTCAAAAACACCCGTCCAATAGATCTTGGAACGATTTCTTTCAATGATAGCTTCACTTTCGAAATGTGCGGAAGTTTCTTTATAAAGTATTTGTATTATTTTATGAGTAATTGCATAAAAATATTTTAAAGATACTATTGTTACTTATTATTTTGATCCTTGTATATAGATTTCAACGAAAACAATAATCTTTTATGATTTATTAATTGGTATTACAATGTAAAATATATAAAATGGTTAATTATGTATTTACAAATATTATTAACATTTTTTATTATGAAAGAGTAAGAAACGGGCATGCAGGCCACCTGATGTTAAGCGGTCACTGCAGCCCATGGACAACCACGTCCAATCTCAAATAGAACAGAAGTTCTATTTAAAAATGGACGTGGATGCGTTCCTAATCTTGAGGACTAAGATGGTCGCCTCCAATAATGCGTATCCGGCAGCCATAAAGAAGTATGCATACATATTTTTATTTTTACACTAATATTATCGCGGAATTTATACATTTTACTGTGTATCGGGTACTCACGATTAACCGGTTGCGTGGCTCATGTTTACACCTCTCATTTTTCTTCAGTTAACTATGTAAATTAACTTCAGTTTATCCGAGACCACGAGCCATGCAAAAGATTCGAAATATCGGCAATCTAATATCAACTTTCGTAATCGTGAGTACCCGGTACATAGTAAAAATATGAGTTATTTCTACTAAACAAGGCTCGTTTTATGTAATACTTAACTATTAATTTAAATTGTATATACATACAATACAACAACACAACATATATATGTAAATTTTGACGATTAATTCACGTTTAAAATCAACTGTAAACTGTAATCTTAAATCAAAACTTTACAACAAATATCTCGAAAACTAAGCAAGGAAGCACTAATGTCGGAAAACTTTGCAGTTTTCTCAGCATCAAGAATCTTAAGTTAACACATTTCCGAAAACCAACTGGGAAATTTATAAAATGCCAAGAAGATATGTTATGTTTTGGATTGTGGATCTATGGGTCGATTATTTTTGAACACAAATAAAATTTTAAAATTATAATTTTTGAAAACTTTGTAACAGGGCGACATTTTTTTTCAATTAAAAAAAAATAGGTAACTCCAGAACCATAGGCTTCTGGTTCCGCTATTTTCTGGTTTTCCTCACTCTTCGATAACTAACCTGTTTAGTTGCTCGATAACCATTGAACAACCGAATACCTTATACACCCAAGAAGTGCATTCAAACAATAATGGGGATATATAATTTTAATGACTTGCTTGAAAATAAATTTCTAATAATGGCGTATTTACACTTAACTAATAAACAATGGTCAATTTGGCTAACATAAAAAAACCCGAAACAAATGAGTGTTTTCCGTTTCCCTAACCAGAAAATTATCCTCAAATTATTCTTGACATAACTAGTATATTTTACTAGTATAACATAATATCCGCTTCATTAAACTTAACAGATAGAATTATTGTTCTTAACAGCTTTGACTTAAATATGTCCTTTCTCATTCTCAAAGTATAAATAAGAAATAATGGCGCAAAGTGAGGATTACCCGATAGAATGGACGGTGGGGATTATCGCGCACATCCTAGCCCAAGATTACACCTCCGGCCACGTTAAAGTGTGAGTTATGATCGCCTTACTGCTGTGCATCTTGTTGGCGTCTATGAAGAAATACGGCTGCTGCGACGCCGCAAGGGTACTAATATGGTGGATATTTAGGCACGTTAACCAGAGTAGAGTGAACTCATCTAATTATGTGACCCACATAATTTATTGGTATTTTACTTGAGGTCCAATACAGCTCTGAGCTTCAAACTCAAAACTCTGCTAGTGGATTATATAATTCACATAATTAAATGACTTTACCCCATCTATGGGTACTTTCTATGTAGGTAAGTATAAGTGAGATGTAAGTGAATGTCAATTAAATTTTTATTAATTAAGTAATAAAAAAACAATAATTATATTTATAGATACGATATTCCGTAAAACTTTACTACTGCACTATACTGTTAATTTGAACACTTTTTTAAATTAATTTGGCAACCATTAATTTATTTATTTAATAATTAAAGTAGCAATATTTTTGTTTCTTATGCTCGTAGCGGTATTAAAATAATTATAACAATTATCTTTAAATTTGTTCAATTTAAAAAATGAACATTCTAAAACTTAAGTTATGAAACTGAAATATTAACCTACACTTATATATTTCTTGCATAATAATAAGTACAATAGTATGATAGAATGAATTACATTAAGCGGTACAACCTGAAGCTAGTCTAAAAATGTATTAAAGAAAAAACAAACTTGGTAGTTCACAATAGTTTACAAAATTTGGGATGGGACGATAAAAAGACATTTTACCTTTAAACATTCGCGGAATGACGGGCGACATGCGAAAAACAATATTGTGTCCGATATCTCAGTCTATCGCGCGCGAGTCAATGACAGGCTTTGCAAAAGTGTCACGTAATATGTAAATCGTTCAGGTCGCGATGTGTCCCGACTATCAAAAACACTTGGCAACTTTGAAAGATTTCTTTCAATGATCGCTTCACTTTTGAAGTGACGGGTAAGAGTTTTCTTTGAAAAGTTCACAATTCTTTGTTACGTTTTCTTTTAGAGCGATTTGTGATTTATGTTCGGCAGTAAATTATTGTTGTGATTTTGTGCAGTATTGTTGCAGATAGAAGATACAGTGGGATTTTGAAAATCGGGAAAAGATGAGTGACGTTGATAAATTCATATGCGTGAGAAGGTAAGGTTCAACCACAGGTTAACCAAGAACTTTCCACAGCCACGCTAATAAATCGGAGTCTTAGAAACCGGTTGAATAGGTGGGTCGTGATACTCACAAATAGTAACAAAATTGCGTACGACCACAAACTCCAGCCTTATTCAAAGTCTTTAAGCTGCAGCAATTATTTAACATCAGATGTTAATTTTCTAATCTACTAAGAAGAAAGAGAAAATAAACTTAACAAGTTTCATTCATTCATAAAAGTTTTTTAAGAGGAGACTCACGCTATTTTACTATTGCTGTTTATTATAGAAGGCAGTGTTTGTGTTCAGATAGTACTTTTATCCGAAGTGACGCTTAATGGCGCGACAATTTCGCGCGAATCTCGGACGCGTCGCTTTGTTTAAATATGCAGCGTGTCACCGCCGGTGACGTACTCGAAATATTACAACGCCCGCCCGTTAGCATAATAAAACGAGCATCGCTACGGGCGATGCATTAAACTGCACTAACAAGGTGAAATGACATGAAATAAATTCCAGTTTCAACAGACTCCAAAAAAAAAGTTATTAATTCAGTTGTTTGTTTATATCTGCATAACTGTGCAATTTATTAACCGATTTGGAAATTTATTTCCTATTTAAAACGACAAACTCATTATAATACTTGTAACATAATAGAAATACAGAGTAAGTCCAATACATTACCTAACAAGTTATAATTAATTAACTCAACTTTTTTTTAAATACTTTAATATTTTATGTATATAATCAAGTTAATCACAAACAGCTGGGGCTATACTCAATAAGATATTAATTTGAAGGCTTTGAAGTTGCTAGATTTTCAAACTTTTGACAAAAAATCATGTCTGCTTAATTTTTTTTTTAAATATATCTATTTTTTAATAAAAAGTATCCTATCATTTTTAATACCTTTAAGAATATGTGTATAAAGTTTCATGATAATCGGTTGAGTTTTTTTTTGCGTGAAAGCGTAACAAACAACTTTACATTCACATTTATAATAGTAAGTAGGGGTGACATAGACAAGGCACGCACGAATACGCACATACTTTGGAAAAATCAGCATGTGATTCGAACTCCAAACTCCATGTATGCTGTACTCTTAATTACTAAGATATCAGCGATATATATAAATATTAACATTAGATTTTTTATATGAGAAGAGTAGCAAACGAGCATGCAAATACCTAATGTTAAGTAGTCGCAGTCCATAGACATCCACGTACGACCACAAACATGGCTGAAATCCTATCTGAGCCCGTATGTAGATGCGTTGCTACTGCTGAGGACTAAGATGGTCGCCTCGCTTCAAAGTTTAGCCGGCAACAGTACGTCTCCAACCGAAACATAAGTAATGCTTTACGGAGGATTCGGAGGGCGGCGGTGGTATCTCTCCGGTAAAACTATAGTTCCTTTAAGATAGATAACTAAAACGCTGCTAACGAGCACTTATAAAATATATTTAAGCATATGCGTTTTATTCATAATGACTTTAGAGAAACGCTTGAATAAACAAATATAAGTTGACATTATAGTATTGAAGTATGAAGTGTCAAAAAATAATTTAAAGAAAGCTTTACACAAACTCCACTTTTGTTTAATGAAGTAATCAGATAACTTTGGGAGGACGATGCTGTTCCGTGAGGTGAGAGAGTTCAATCCCATTTAGCTGGATGCGGCTGCTCTCTTGCACTGAACTTAATTCTGAACGAACTTTGAATTGGAAAGTAAGTACGGGTATGTTGTTTTACTTTCATTATTTTAGCAAAAGCTCTTACGGATTTCCTATAAAATGGAAATAAATTTCTTTTTAAATTTCATTAACGTTATTTAGATTTTTTTTCTGATCGCGACAAGCAAAATAAGGTTTTTTTGATTATTATTAGGTTTTTCGTTTTCTCATATGTTGTTATGTATGTATTTTGCTATTTATGTACGCTACGTGTTATGTTTTCTGAAATAGATTTCGATCGATAAACTAAATATTTAGTTTTAATCTCATATAGGTGTATACAATCGTATTATATCATATGTATAATAGAATAATGTTTAGTATTTTAATTATATTCCATCATAGAGAAGCGCACTCGTCGAAAAAACGTTCTTGTTATTTTCTTTTTATTAAAAAAAACATAACAATAGCACGGTAAAACATAAAAGTTACAAAATAAGGCACATGTATATATGGGTTGCAGTGGTTTAATCCTCACAACTAACTGCACATTCAATTTGGCCGTGCATAATGCATGCGGCGCCTGCTCATGCCCGGGGAACATTTGCCGTATCTAATTACGCATTACGCTTTGCCATGTAGACAGCGCGTCTGCCGATGATGAATATTAGATCGCCGTCCAGCCGACAATCCTACTATGCACGTCTCGATATTGCACCGCTGCTCGTAATTGCCTTGCTCAACTGGGACTGGATTGACGTCGTAATATGAGGAAGGCTAAGTTTCCTAACAGTATTGTTTTACAGTTAAAATCTCAATGGTACCACTAAGTTTACGAATACTATTGTTACTATTATAAAGCTGAAGATTAAGTTTTGTTTGTTTAACGTGCTGATCTCTAGCACTACCACTCAGATTTGAAGATATAATAAACTAGCTGTGTTCACGACTTCATGCTTGATGATTGAATAAAATTGAAACTTCTTTATTTGTTAACCGATTTAAATGATAAAAAACCCAAATTGTTAAGGGAAGCCCAAAACAATATAATTCTTAAAACTACACTCAAATAGGATAAGCCGTTTCTGAGATTAGCGTGCACAAACATACAGACATACAGTCATACAGACAAACAGACAAAATTAAAAAATATTGTTTTAGGTTGTCTTGCGTGTATAAAGGCACCTCATTGTGATTTTTGACAGCGATCAGTTACAGTTTTATTATATGTATAAATTGTCATACTTCATTTCTTTCTCTTACACAAAAAAATACAAATATAAATTCTGCAAACTTATATACACACATATATAATATCTACTCAGAAATATAGCGTATGAATTCTACTATTGAATAATAATAATACAATTACTTATAGCAAGAAACATCTGGTAAACCGTACGGAGGTACGTACTAAAGAGAGGTCAAACAGTCGACGCGGTTAGCAAATATTAACCTTGACAATGTAACGTCTCGCCGATGATAAATACAAAATATGACAAAAGCCCAACATTAGCATAATAAAATGAGCGTCGAAACGGGCTGCATTAAACTGAGCTAACGAGGTGTATGAGAAATCAAATTCATTATACATTGTCTAGCCTGTTTGAGACTACTTTGCTTTTAAACAACTTCAACGAACGGGGAAATGTTTTCAATTGGTCAGGATTTCGTCATTAATTACAGTTTAATAACCAATAATTATTTTCCTTGTATACTAACTCCAAAACAAAATTATAATTAATAATTTAATAAAAATTGTTTTTTTGTTCTTTTCCCGGAAATTATTTAAGTATATAACGTTGCTATAACACAAAATGACATAGCGGCATGTGTGCAAACTAAGCAACGTTGACAGTATTTTGCCTTTAGCTCGCATTGTCATCGTGATGGAGTATGCTCTATGTCTCTTCTAGTTTCGGAAAAGAATTCGTGCCCAGCAAAGGGACTTACCGGAGTTTGTATAGGGTCTTCAATAATAAAAAGAGAAAATCATTTATACAAAATAGCTGAAATATGGCAGTGCTGTGAAGAAAACCTTTTAATGAAGTACACAAAGTAAGACCAAAGACGCGGATGCGGGCAGATAGGGTAGTGCTATACGGTGGGTTTTGAAAGCAGGTAATACCGCAAGGCGCAACTAGTTTACAATAAATGAGAAATAATGGCACCAAGTGGAACTAAGACGATAGAACGGACGGTGGGGATTATCGCACCGCTTACACCTCCGGCCACGTTTAAGTATGAGTTACGATCATCTTTCTGCTGCTCGTCTTGTTAAGCTCAATGAAGAGATATTGCTGCAGCGAGACCAGGAAGAGACCGCGTAGTTTAGTAAACAGCAGGGAATAATACTTACTACTTTCTACGTACTCTAATTCAATAGACACTTTTATACTTATTGCATTCAATCTTTTCCTGCTGTTGTAACCAAAATAAGTAATACACTATTGTTTCCTAGTAGTATTAAGTTTAATATGGGTTCAATATTTACACAATGTTCAATACAAATATATTTTTTTAAATATGTATCGAATTTTAGCTAGACTTTAATGCTTTTTCTTGTTTTATATTTATTTAAAGATTCTTGTGGGACAGGTCTGTTCCCCTAACTATTTTCTAAGTAAAGTAAGTAATTATAAGTTGTAAGTAAGCAAGTTTTGTAAGGTTTGTGGCAAACTCAATCATGCTGCTTCAATGTACATTAGCGTAAGCTCGAATTAGTGACCAATTCGTCTATCAGATGTTTTCAAAATAACGGGAGCGTGTGAAAATAATGGCGGCCAACTATCGATAACAACCGGTACTGACCTTTTTAACATGCCTTCCGAAGCACCGAAGAACACATAACATTTTCCAAATAACGGTCACCTAACGTTGTTTTACGTTGTTGATCGTTTATAATCCACGCAAAAACTATGGTCGTTTCAATACTGAATATCAGGCTTTTACTATTCAGCGTTAAGCAAGACTGGTGCAATATCGAGACGTGCTCAGTATAATTGTCAGCTGGTTGGCTGATATTTATCACAGGCATACGCGCTGGCCACGGTTATGGTACAACGTAACGCGTAATTAGATATAGCAAATGTGCTCACTCGGGCTTGCGCGATATACATTATGCACAGCCAAACTCAATGTGCAAATGTATAATAAATAGTTGCGAATATTAACGTCGCCATCACGCCTCAAATTTTCTATTTGTATTTTCATACACAGAATGAATACTTTTTCCCCTTTAATATTCTTGTTTAAATTTGAATGTGAAAGCCATAGGAATACCGCCATCACAGGTAGCCAACACACTTGTTCATTCTCTGGCGAGCCACACATGCTTACAAAGTGCGCCATATTAGTACACTTGCGGCGTCGCAGCAGCATTATTTCTTCATAGACGCGATCATAACTCACTTTACCGTGGTCGGAGGTGTAATCTTGGGCAAGGACACGCACCATATCAGCCGTCCTTTCTCTATTCTAAGGCTCACTTTGGTACATTATTTCTCATTTTTGTAAGAAGAAAATGTTATTTGTACATTGTTTCTTTTAACTTTTCTTTAGAAACTTAGTGTACAATAAAGTAGTAGATAAAAGACAGAATAAACAAAAATAGAATATTATTTATTACACACAATTACAATATTAGTTTTAATATAAAAAATCATTATACAATTGCATGCAATAGATGGTCTTATAGCTTAAATAGCTAATTTATGCTTTGATAAGAGGAGAAGAAAAGTGTGGAAAGTGCGCAAAGATAGAAAAAAGAAAAGACAATATAATAAACGATGAATACAAAAGTACGAGTATAAGTAATATTACTACCATCTATTTTAGTACATACATACTTGAAAACAAAGTTTAATTTTCCGGTTACAAATGATCGACAATAAGTAAGTGTCAATAACTAAGCTTTGTCGTTTAATAAACATATTAAGATGGCACCTTTTACTTAGCTTGGTAAGTTTTGAATTGTGAACAAAAAACATCTTAAAGAATAACTATAGTTTAACGTACTTTAATATTAATTAATGAATTATACATATAATGATGTTTTAATTATATTGACTACAATCCATTCTATCGGATAATACTGTAATTATGACCAAAGCAGAAATATGAAATGGAAGTCCAATCAGGAAAGTCAATATTTTAGAACAATACCGTCGCTCGTAAAAGCTCGCTGCATTTTCTCGTGAGGTATTCTGACGTTATACATTCATCCTCCGGGCGTCATAAGCTCAAATTACAAGAGATGTGCATAAAGTATTGATATATAAAATACTAACTTCCATCTGAGGCTTCACTCGCTCAGAACACGATACTAAAATACATTTTAATATTGCTGATTTATTTTTATCCTATTCGCAGTTTTAAAACAAATCTATCTATAAAGGGAAATTTAAAAAATCCGTCCAATTTACATTGCATCTCTACTTCGATGACAAAAGAAACAAATTAACTAAATGATCTGTCATACCTACTCGTATATACAGCGCAAGCTGTAGTGAAATTCAGCTAATACGAGAGGTCAATGATAATGGTTACAGTGTATCACGTATTTACTGGAGTTTAAAATTATGAATTACACATCTGCAAGAATAAATCCAGATCCACACGAACGAAGTTGCAAACAGAATCTTATAATTATGACATAAACACTTAAAATGTAATGTAAATGATATATTATTTAACATTTGCGAGAATGCCGAGTCTAAACGTTTTGACCGAAAAGTAACAACCGGTCTTGCATCTCATTAGAAAGACTCACTTACATAGAAAATGACAATCTCAACCTTCAAAAGAAGCATGTGCAATCTACTTCAGATGGAACTCTTTTCCTATATGGAGTAAGTAACAGCTGTCTATGGGTAGCAATGATCTTTTTTCATCTGCTTCCTTGTATATTCGTTTGCTGGTGCTATCCAAAAATAAAAAAGAAATAACAAACCAATATTGACATTAGAGTAGACCATTTGACACTAAAGTAGAGAGGTCACGTGTCCCTGTAGCGCGGGACCAGAATAGGGCTACGGTATCTCCTGCCTGTCGTAAGAGGCGACTAAAAGGAGGACGCTTGCCGAGATTTGGCACCTGGCCCTTTGGAAAGGGTTCAGGTGCCTCGAACCAGTCGCTGCCTCCAAGGAGAAGAAGAGCGAAAGCCGCAGCGTCAGACCGGTCACCGCCCCCGCTTATACGGGGAGGAAAGGTGAAGGTCTATCATCATCATCGATCCGC